>JAIGNY010001701.1:755000-860000 GCA_020152595.1 Chiridota heheva | reverse complement strand
TCCAGTATCGAATTTTATTCCTGGATTACCAGGTGTATTTGTCAGTGGTTCACCACCAGATCGTCCCGCTCCAGAATTTGTTACACGAGGTTTAACTGTTACCACGCTCGGTGTTCCAGTTTCGGGTATAGGACCCGAAGGCTCTTTTCCTCCGACCCCAGGTCCATTTGGTCCAAAAACACCTGGATCCCGACCGCCAGGTAAGCCAGGCCCTGGTCCAAAAATACCCGGACCTGCATTTCCAGGTAAGCCTGGTCCTGGTCCAAAAACACCCGGATCTCGACCTCCTGGTAAACCTGGTCCTGGTCCAGAAATACCTGGATCTCGACCTCGAGGTATTCCTGGCCCTGGTCCAAAAACACCCGGATCAACAGCTCCTGGAATTCCCACATCAGGTCCAAATCTACCAGGTATACCTGAGTCAGGACTGGATACTGTTGGTCCCACTACTCCTGGTCGACCTGGATTACCGAATGTTGGATCTATTGCATCAGGATAACGCACCCCTGGATCACGTACACCAGGACCTGGCACACTTGGGTATGATTCTCCTGGGTATCCTGGATCCGGAACTGATCCATCCGGAAGCACAACATCTGGACCTGAAGGAAGAGTGACACTTGTATTTGTTGCATTTCCATGTCCACGTGGATCATAACAGGTGGATTTGGCACGAAAGGCCCCATAGGCAGGATAGGTATCTGTATTTCTATTTGTGGTCTTGTTTGTTATGAGTAAATTCTCTGGGGCGTGAAATGGTGGCGTAATCTATGTTAAATTACCTTTAGCAAGAAAATTCTGAGATACGATAATTCAATGTAATATTGAACAAAATGCAAAAGCATTTCAGGCACTTCGATTGAATTGTTGTACGAGAAACTGTTGGTGCAGTTTAGCAGCAGAGCATTTAAAAGTATTTTCAAGAGTATGTAAGAAGCGCAAGAGAAGTTGGAAGTGTGCTCAGTCGCAGGATTTGCAAGTAGGAGGGAATAGAGGGTCTTTCGTGCCAAATTGGTGGAATTTTGAAATTCATTAGATAATAAGCAAGTTTGTTATATTTCATCACAAACACGTCGGAACATGCAAATGCTTGCCGACTGAAAATTGTACCACAAGTTGTACAACTATAGTTTAGATAAAGCTTAGACTTAGGTATATATATAATATTTTTAAGTTTAACAAAATATATAGAGAATGGTATTAAAAATGTTAGGTAGTGAATAATCATTCAGAAAATGAATAAGTGATGAACTTAGAAATTATAGATGGAAATGGCCGCGCTGAGGCATATGCTAAGACAATACAATGAAAACGGCTGCAATGATCTGGGTCTGGGGGACAGAGAAAGCGTGGACGCCCACAAACAACCTCCTACATGGCGATGAATGGTGGAGAAAGAGAGGACCAAAGCTGGGTGGACTTCTTGGGGAACAGCCAGGGCAGCAGCAGCTGATAAAGATAGTTGGGTGCTTTCTCTGGAAGCCATATGCGCCACCTGACGTGAACAGTAACGCATACACGTGCGAGGTGAGTTGAATATATTACTCATGAATCAACTAAATTGCGTCCATAGACAATGCGCATGCTTGAAAAGAAAAGTCATCGGACAACGCACAGAAGTATGATATAAGATAATGTGTTTCTTCACATCGTATACATTTTTGTGATGATTCCAAGGTGACCGATAAGACTGATTTAAGAAACACCAAATAAATCGATGGTTTTGAGAGCAGTAAATGGGTTTTATTTTAAATTCTATTCAACCGTATTTTTTCCAACCAGATGAACTTAGGCCTATATACGTGTTTTTGGCTTTCCTCTTAAACTAATATTTACGTTCCTCCAATGGGTAAAAAAGTCATTCCTTGATAGGAATCTTGTGCCATGTGAGGATAATTCCACAAATTGAAATAACGTCATTTCTTATCTTTAAGTTGGGGAATAATGTTCGTTTGATCAACCTTGTGTCTATTATTCCTTTGTGTTTCCTTTTATAAATGAAATCATGAACAATGTATTGGACACGGAAAATCGTTCATGATAAGTCACTGCTTGTGTAAAAGCAATTATTGATAAACCTGTTTATTTTATTTTTATGAGTCGCTAAATTAATTGAGCACGACATGCAAGTCGTCAAGCATTGTAAGTCACTGCATAGGCGGCTGAACCAGGAGGGCACAAGGTCACGTGCCCCTCACTTTTATCAAAAGTTTTAAAAGTACCCTTTTTTAAGAAGGATTCGTTTTCATTGGAAAAAGTGCCCTTTTTCATAGGAAAAGTGCCCTTTTCATAAGAAAAAGTGCCCTTTTTCATAGGAAAAAGAACAATTGTTATTTTTCAGAGAAAGAACGTGCCCTTTCAAACATTAAAAACGTTTCCCTTTAGATTAGATATATGATCTTTTCATTAATCAAATTGTAAATTTTACGCGCATCGTGCGCATATCTATAATGGTCCCTAAAGACAGTGTTGGTGCCCAAAAGCCCTACATTGAAGTGAAAAAGCAATACACCAACATACCCAGATTATAATTTGTAAAATCTTGTTAAAAAAGGAAATCGGAAATTGGACCGAGTGACAAACTTATTCAATGTCTTAGACTTAAGTGCCGTCCCCTATATTATTAGCAAAGTTAAAAAAAGTGCCCCCGATAAACATGAGTTTTCTTTAAAAGAAGTCACTCTACTAGGGCTATACCTGACCTTTTTATTGACAGATTGAAGTAGCACAAACATTTACTACTTATGTGCGAGCAACTCACATTTCAATATCATGAAACCTTTAATATTTGGGGTCCAGAGAAAAAAATGCAATGCAGGCTCTAACCTCTATCTGACTAGCTGACTGAAACCTGATGTGAATTTTGGGTAGAATACCGATAAACCGAGTTTAATTTAATTTAGAAACTAAGGAAATGATGAAAATCCTCCTGTTCTCCTGAACCATTCTAAGAATGCCCTACTAATTGCTTTCCACATTGTTTAAGGCATTTAATATTTCCAATGATGATCAGTACACTTAAGTAAACATGATCCAAATCTTTCCGATATCAAGGCTTATGATCGATAAACTTCTCAATTTGTGTAGATCTTGGTATAAAGTTTTCATATTTTCCCGAATTTTGGTCCTATACGTGCCCTTTTCATTGGATAAAAAGTTTTTTTTGATAAAAAGTTATTTCGTACCTGCAAATAAAAAAAAGGAAAAAAGGTTACCAGCAATTTTCGGACCGATATCTTTTCCGTTGACGTAGTGGAAGGGGGTTGGGGTAGGAGGGGGACTTAATTGCCCTTAAGCTATAATGCTGTCGTACGTGTTTTCAAAATACTTCAGACGGAAAGTGCCCCTGAAGTCCTTTGCCCCCCAGTTTCAAACATCTTCCGCCGCCCCTGAGTCACAGCTTATATATAGGAAAGTTACAGTTTGTAAAACTGGGGATGTTTTTGCACATAATTTCTTCTACCTTGATATCCTTGGTCGCCAAAACGTTTCGAAATTTTAAGGGAGGTGCACATTCCGCAACCTCCATCCTTATTGTACAGGCTTCTTTCATCAGTTCATTCTTCATTCTTAAATATTCGAGTACTAAATTAAGTTTACAAAAAAAATGTTACATAAGAACGGTTAAATGGCTTCGTATATTCCCCTCCCCACCCACGACCTGGGTCCTTAATCGATTGTAAATCCACACATGTTTGAAACACGCACGGCCCGCCCCGTGGCTGTAGGCACTACCATTTGACTGTTTGAGAAATATAAAGAAGGAACTACAATAAGAAAATAAATGTTTCAAAATTAGAAATGGGAAGCAGATAATGAAATATTTCATAAAGGGTGGAAATCGACATATCAGTCAAAATGTCTAAAAGTTCTTCACGGTAACTTTGAATAAACGAGAACAACAAAAGGACGAGTTGTGAGCAAGGGTTAAAAGCGCTTGAATCTTAAAAGCTCAAAAGGCTGAAAGGACTTTCTAAAAATGGTTGGCATCAGACATCAGTCAACAATCTTAAGCAAATCTTCATGCAATTGATCAATGTTGTTTCAAATATTTTCGCAATATAACATGAAAAATACAGTGAATATGAAAGTATGACAAATATAAAATATACGTACACCAACAGGTTTTTAGAAAAGCATTAAACTCAAAAGCATCAAAATATCACACTCGTTGTGGATTTTACCTATGGTATGCATTAATCACGTCGGTCATAACAGATTTCATCCTCAAAAGTTTGGAGAGGGAGAACTAACCTTGGTTTTTTCTTCTCTTTGTTTGACAAAAATTTGAGGGACGTAGGCTACCGCCCCCCCCCCCCTCACCCTTGACTACGTGCCTGTTTATATATCTTTCCATCCCCATCTTTAATAAATATATAAAACATACATTTTTAAGAAATTAAAAACGGATTTTTTTGGTATATTTGCAGTCTTATATGATGGCATCTATCTTGTATACACTCGATCCAAAGAACTGTGTTGTAGTTCCTTGCTCGATCTTACCTGAAAGTTGCTCACGCACACACAATCGTCCGACGGCTCGCCACCCGGCGCAGCATTGCCAGTCTCTCGTGTAAGCAATCCTTGTTTCTTTGTAATAAACGGGAACGAATACAATTCTATAGGGTATCAATAATCAAGAATTTCAATGAATCAAAATTTCTATGGTTTCATTTGCTAATATTGAATGATCTTCCCATAATCTATAACAATTGTTGCCAACTGACTTGTTGCAAAATTATCATGTAAATAACTTGTGTGTGTATTGAACTTGCTGAGAGGCAAAACAGTCAAAAGAATTATTGGCATAACTATTTTGAATTAAATTGTTAAAAAAATTGTACAATTTTACCCATAAAAACGTGACTTTGTGCTATACTATACTGGCCCTTAGGAACAGAAGCTATGGGTTGAACCAACTTCAACCTTCCCCCTCCCCCACCCCAACAGTCCAAGAAACACACAATCACTTTTTCACCTAACAGTCTAACGATAGTCAAACTTTAGGCAAATTATTTTCCCATTACGTCGAGTTTGATTGAGTTAGAATTGAATTTCTAGCTTACACTATGCTTTTTAATACCCCTTCCCCCTCCCCCCTTTTTCCCCACTCCCCCTATACACACACTTTCAAAATTGTTCCTACGACCCTATACCATACAGTGACGCTTATGACTGACTCTACTTCGGACTGCTGAAACATGCGTACTGTATTAAAATTTTGTTTCACAAATCCCGCAAAAGACATGAAAGAGAACAAAATCATGGATTACAAAAAGGTGCCATCATAAAATATTGTACAATGATAGGATGATTTATGACATAGGTGTGTGTGTGTTTTAGAAAGGAGGGGATGGAGGGGGAGGGGGTCATAACATCATCCTTAAATACAAAAAAACATACAAAAGATAGAAACATGGACAAAAGTGGGGAAGGGGAATGCTCCCCTTGTTCTCCTAATCCCACTTATGATTCCTGAAATCGAAATCACTAACGAAATGAATGATTCGTAACAAAATACATATCGCAGTGTCATTGCTCGGGGCCCCTCAAATCTCTTTTTTTCTCGGGGCCCGTGGGGTTTACCCACCCTATTGTTGTGCCCCTGTCCTCACCTGTAGACATAGCAAGTATTCCAGCCACATGTTTGTGTTAGTTGAGTTCTCTGAGCTTGAAGGCGAACACCTTGATAAACTTCAGTTTTGCTGAGAGAAAAAATAAATCATAAGAATTTTCAATTCAATTTGATATGATTATGGTTTCTTCACATTATAGGAATTGTTGTAGGACAATAGGAGCAGTGGCGAATTAATCTTTTATGGGCCTTAGGCCGAGTCTGTATGACGGGCCCTTTTGTAAATAAACTATACAAATTTGCATTAATTATGACTTCTTATAATCGTTTCTCTCGTGATCATTTGTCCTTCTTTTTTGCAAAGATGATTTTTAGAGCATGCAAGTTATTTTTGACACCTAGTTTTGGCGGGCCTTCAAGACCCCGGGCCTTATGCTTAAGCCTATGTAGCCTAGTGAGCTATCCGCCACTGATTAACTGATTAGGAGACTCATTCTGCCAACTCTCATGAATTATTGATTATATATATATATGCATATATATATATATATATATATATATATATATATATATATATATATATATATATATATATATATATATATATATATATATATATATATATATATATATATATATATATATATATATATATATATATATATATATATATATATATATATATATATATATATATATATATATATTGATATATATATATATATATATATATATATATATATATATATACATATATATATATATATATATATATATATATATATATATATATGTATATATATATATCTATAACTATCATGAATTATTGATATATATATATATATATATATATATATATATATATATATATATATATATATATATATATATATATATATATATATATATATATATATATATATATATATATATATATATATATATATATATATATATATATATATATATATATATATATATATATATATATATATATATATATATATATATATATATATATATATATACATATATATATATATATATATATATATATATATATATATATATATATATATATATATATATATATATATATATATATATATATATATATATATATATATACATATATATATATATATATATATATATATATATATATATATATATATATATATATATATATATATATATATATATATATATATATATATATATATATATATATATACAATATATATATGATATATATATATATATATATATATATATATATATATATATATATATATATATATATATATATATATATATAAATATATATATATATATATATATATGCATATATATATATATAAATATATGTATATATATATATATATATATATATATATATATATATATATATATATATATATATATATATATATATATATATATATATATATATATATATATATATATATATATATATATATATATATATACAATATCAATAATTGTTTTTGTGTGTTTATTTATCCAATTTAAGCTTGTTCTCTTCTTTGATTTGCTCACATAATTCATCTAATACCAGTTTCACTACACCTATAGAGAACAATTGTTGAACGCACATTTTCATTGATTAACAAATCTTTTTGGTGAAAAAGCACCCCCTTGCCTCTTTTGGCCAGCTGACAGCCGCCCATACGTCAACGTGCTATTGAGGATGATTCGAATCTGATACGAACTCCCTGTATTACCTGATCTTTCATTCATCAAGATAAACTTGGCAAAAATCTAAAAAGTCAATATTTTGCCGTTGTGAGTCTTCAGCCTCCAACAACACGAGCACTTTTGGCTCCGGGTATCTTGACCCGGACAAGTTGCAATTACATGATGGTTATGCACATTAAGTTGTTGTTATGCCATGTTGATTGAATCTCTCAACACTCATGTATGTTATTTGCAGTTCATATACATATATAAGTATTATATTACATATATATTATATCTGTATTAAGCAAACATCCGATTTAAGTTTGAACGGGATGCATGTTACATACATCGCTACACTTCAGTGAACACAAACGATCATACATTAGATTACAATGGAGAATTTTTGTAATATATCCACATCCAAAAAATTCGGGGCTCTTTTTTATATTTTAGTCTGTTAGTAATATAATATACAGTACATCTTTAAAGTTTGTAAGTATATGGCAACATGGGTCTAAATATTGATCTAAAACCAAATTTGTCTAACACCTATTGGTAAGAAAATAATAAAGTACGATAGATCTAAAAGAAAGAAGGAACAAAGAAACACAAAACCAAACACAAATGAGTACAAATGAGATTACAATTTGTTATCCCAGATTTACCCGTACAGAAAGCCAATAAGTTTTATTCCGCCACGCTGTCCACATCTTGTACGGGTGTAGCCAAGTGGTGGACTAGATTGTCAGATGACTCCTCCTCGTACAGTTTCCCAAAAGGCCCATATATTACAGCTGCGTAAGAAGATATTTGACATGGGGGAAGGGGCAGATTTAATTTTTGTCCCAACAAACCAACAAAAATGTACGAGTCTCTTCTTATTACGGTAAAACTATTTTTAAAGGAAGAAAGGGAGGGGGGGGGGTCGTGTAATTATTGAAAATTTTGGTAAAATTTTCCAAATGGATTAAGGACATTGCACGAAATTCGAAGCAAATGTTACGAAAATGAAAAAATAATTCCCTGAAAATTGATGCAAATTTCCCAAAAATGAAGACAATATCCCCAAAATAAAGAAGTTTTCACAAACTTGAAGCAAATTTCACGAGAATTGATGCAAACTTTACGAAAATGAAGGACATTCCACGAAAATTGACGCAAATTTCCAAAAAATTGAAGCAAGTTTTTTGAAAATAAAGGAAATTTCCCAAAAATGAAGGAAATTTCTAAATAATTGATGAAAATTTCCTGGAAGTAAAGACATTTTTACAAAAATTAAAGGAAATTTTACGTAAATTGATGCAAATTTCCCGAAAATGAAGAACAATGAAGGAAAATTTTAGAAAATATTCATTATTAATAATTTTCACAAAAATTGTAGGAAATTTCACGAGAATCTGTGAAAATTTCACGAAAATGAAGAAGATATCCAAAAATAAAGGAAATTTCCCGAAAATTGAAGCAAATTTCGTGAAATCTAAAAATAATTCCCGAAAATGAAGAAAACTTTGAAAATTGAAGCAATTTTTACAAAAATTGAAGGAGATTTCTCGAAAATTTAAGATTTAAAAAAAAGATGCCAAATGGAATCTGAATCTTCAAAATTAATTCGTTAGACCTTCATTATTAGGGGCGGAGAAATGGTACTTGTCCCCCTTCCTCTCCCCCGCTGCCCCACCAATAAAATTTTCCTGTTTCTACGCAACTCTGTATTATGCTAAAAGATCCATATTTTGGGGGAGCAATTACCTTTATTGCTCTTCAGTTAAATCTAGCCTCCGAACAGTTTACGCCAACAGCAATTTTTTTCGTTCTACGCCCCCTCTAATCCCAAAGGCTGGCTACACCCTTATCGTGGAAAAATTAAGACATATGGAAATCATATAGATTAAATATATCAGTGTGTAGGAGCAGATTAAACAGTCCGGGAGCATGCCTATTAATAGGAACATTTATAACACACGAGAATATTGAAGTCATGCAGCCATAATGTTCTGATGTTGCAATATAATGTCATTATCCCTAATTTATATACTTGAAATATTAAAAATCAATTTGTTGAAAGACATTTTAATTTTCAAAATGGCCGTTTCGCGCCTAAAAGCCTAGCTCTATTGTCTATTTTTCTAATATTTCGAATACGGCGTGGTGAGCATATCAAGTGGGAGTGGAAAAGTTGTAGCCATGACAGTAATGAAAGTATTTTTATAAGTTTTAAGTTTAGCAAAGATATTTTTCCCAGACGTATTTCAAATCTAAAAAATGTAATGTTCCCATTAATAGTAACATTTATGTTAACATTAATAGGCATGCTACCAGACTGTTAAACATGTCTTTTTTTCCATTAGTAATCAGGGACAAGGGTAAATCGAAAGAGGAAGCCTGACAGCGGTAAGGATGTATAAACTACTGATTCCGCAGTGGGCAAGGGAGTGTTTTCGTCTATATAGGAAAAACTGTGTTTTTATGTGTTCAAATTTACGCCAGTGCACCACAACTGGGTTACCAAAGGCCGTGGACATTGACTTGGTTGTCGATGTTATGTCTGTCCGTACGTCGTACCTGTATTTTCGTCCGGGTCGTTTTAGGCGTTTCGTGATAGCATTGTTACTATCATAACCGAATACGCAGGCGACGACCCCGTCAATGTAATTGTGTGTTCACTCGTCGTCGTGATGTGTTCATGTAACGTTTGTACCTCTATATGTCACAGGCTCACAGCTGCACACCCCAAATTGAAGTGCAAATAGGCTTAGGCTCTGTTTATTTGAGACTTTCCACAGTCGGTGGCACTTCTCCGAAAAATGACAAAAGTGCCCCTTTGGAAAGTGAAAAGTGCCCCTCAATTACTGTTTTAATAGTATGAAACTGGCGACTTTTGTGAGTCCCATGTACGGGAGGATGTGTCTCCATTGGAAAAGTTTCCCTTACTAAAAATGAAGTGTCCGTTTTACTTTACTCTGTTTTGGTTTCACTTGTAATACCTACAGATTGGGATTGGGATGGACATATGACTTGGAAAGTGCTCCCTAAAAGGTCGTGCCCCCACTTTTAAAAACTTCCTACACTCATGGGTCTTATACTTTATATTTTCCTACAGAGAAACACTTTTGCTAAAAATCAAACAAGCTGAAATGATAAGCAATAAGTAAGCAAGTTGATCTTATTTAAAAAAAGGAATTTCAAAGAAACAAAATGCTGAAGAAACTACTTTAATGATTCCGTTCAGGAGACATTCAAGTTTAAAGCTCTTGTCTTATCTGTGTAGAAATGACTGGTGTAGTAAGTCTACTATGGAAGGCCGGTGCCCCCATCCTTACACTCTAAACAATTATTAATGTATTTTAAAGAAAATCTATTTCACTTTGTTACTCTTTAAATTATATTCCCCCTAACTTTCTTCAAGTGGTAAATTATAATTACCCATACTTGATTCTGTATTATCACTTTCCTGACATGTCTTTTAAGCCACAAAATTGCAGGACGAAATATGATATAATACAGAAAAACTTTGCGAAATATGAGTGTGTGACGTCACAAATAGACTAATTTCAGCCGTTTTTACACAAACGATACTAAACTTAAAACTCAAATATCTCCTTAACTGCTTAACAGAAATAGATTTTTGAATGCTTTCTTTACCATTTTGTTTCTGTTGAAGTCCTTTTTCATATAAGATGGACATGCTTGACCACTGAACTTATCTTTTAATTATACACTTGGCTTTTATTGAATCGTCGATATGTGAAAATACAAGGTCCCAATGGAATGGATGTGGGGCAAAGATCAATGGTAGCGCTAGGCATCACGAACTAGGAGGGACATTGGGAAACTCACTCCTACATCGCGACATTTTATCCTCGGAATTGGACGAATTGGAAAATCGATCATGTGATCTTGAGGAGACGTGGTGGAAGTGGCGTCGCTATTGTGGGACATAGACCTACCGCCCCATTCATATTTCTCTTCGGTTTTGGATTTTCTGCAAAAGTGTGTGTGTGTGGGGAGGAGGGCCTCCATGTGGCGCCATTACTGGTAAAGGTCATGGCCTCCCATTTGCAAAACTTCAGCTGCAGTTAGTTTTAAAAGGATCATATAGTTATAGAAAATGTATCGTCCCTTAAATGAATTCATAAGTGAGCGCCGCCGAGCTGTTAACGTCACTTCCGGTTTTTAATTTTCCTTATTGATTGGGAGAAACCTATGATGTTATCGATAACACATGTAGGCCCCTACGTCGGCGGTACGGCGAATGTGTGATCGAGAGCATTGCGAATTAACGTTAACAGCTCAGTGGCGCTTACTTCTAAGCATATTCACGGAACGATACCTTCCTTTAAGGCTCATAAGCGTACATGTATGTAAGCCATAGCAAACACAAATGAACATTTGACCTTTTAAGTATACATACACAAATGAATATGTGACCTGTTGACTTTTTTGACTTTAAGCCTCAACGTAATTCATTATTGATTATATCATCTAGGTTAATTAGACATACACTCGGATATCTGGAACATTTCCTTCATTCTGGGAATTGAAGGTACAACATGTTACGTTTCCAGGAAGAGATTGACAGTGGGCACGGTGCCATTAGTATTGTACACATATTTACAAAGCATATAGTATGTAGTATAGGCCTACCTACTGCTGTGGGCCTATGCACTTTTTCAGTTGAAGTGAAGGTTACATAATTTATATTCGCATCAATGACACTATAAAAAGATAAGATGCTAAAGGATAAGTTATCTACCTACTGTGGTGTAGCGGTTATCATACCTGTCTACAAACCACGAGGCCCTGGTTCAAGCCTGGGTTGGGTAGACACGCCAGTGTACCACAACCTGACAACTGGTTATCAAAGGCCGTGGACATTGACTTGGTTGTCGATATTATGTCTGTCCGTACGTCGTACCTGTGTTCTCGTCCGGATCGTATTAAGCGTTTCGTGATAGCATTGTTACTATCATAAAGGAATACGCAGGCGACGACCCGTTACTGTAATTGGGTGTTCACTCGTCGTCGTCGTCGGCGAGGATAAGCTTAGCATGACACGTCCATCTTGTATGTAAAGGTCAAAACAAAAAACTTTGTAAAGACACAACAATCTTGTTGAGCTCTTTCATTAACTGATTAAAGATGACCATGCTCCTATACTCAGGAAGATGTTTAAAAGCTCCTGGTCGAGCATCGATGCATATCTGTATAGGGGCGATATCGCCCTAGGCCGTACTTACCAACAATAAATACAGTAGCAATAAACAAATGCTTCCAGCATTCTCGAAAGTAGGATGTTCAATAAACTGCTAAACTCAAAATAATCTGCACTCTTAGAAAAAAAGTTCTAACTTGTCACGTATTTGGAACCTTCTGGTTCTTCAAGGATTATTTCTAAGATTTACTTAGGACAAAAAGGTTGCAACTTGTCACGTAATTGGAACCTTCTCATTTCTGTACCTTTTTTTTCGAAGAATGTGTCTACGTTAATTCTTTGATTCAATATATTGACGTATACCTTTAGAATATATTTCTGCTAATTATTGTAATTTTTATTTCCGAATTGTTCTGCGTTCCGCAGAAGCTATCTGGCAGCAAATTGATGACATTACTACCAACTGCTCCTGCAATGTAGGCTATATCATCACTACGATTTATTTTGAGACGAAATTGCCCCTTTAAAGGAATATTTCCACGCCGTAAATTTGCATTTTATGACAGATCACTAATTTGCGAATAAAACATATTAATATTCGACTTATTCCGTTTAGGAGTTATTGCAAAGATTTCACCTGAAAATTTATCTTGCAGGGCAAACTTTTAGGTCGTAATTGCTGATCCAATATATTTTTTTTAAATATATATGGGCGGGATTTTCCTACCGAAAGTGGGGGAGGGGAAGTAAAAAGTGGAGGGGGGATGGGGGAAGGGGGTAAAATCACCCAGGAAGATTTATGCTTCAATAGGTCAAACTTAAAGAAAGTTCATTAGAAGTGATGCTGTTATCTCATCGTGACAATATCAAGTGTGGTGAATTAGATAGGTATCAGCCAGTGCCTTTATCAATATTCATTTAGTTCTTAAATCTTAAGAAAGAAAAAAAAAAGCTTTTTGTATTGTTTTTGAGTTACGAATGATCAAAGTTTGACCAATTTTTAATTCATGTGGATTTGTGATGTGGTTCGTGAGTCAATGGATGGCATTATACACCTAAACTAATGAGAATCCCTGTCACATGATCGTGGACAAGGTGAAAGGGGGAAGCACCCGCTCAACTTACAGTGTGCCCCTAATTATTTTTGGAACCCTGTCATTGCATCACCATTACCTAGTGGCTGTCTGTTTTAATTGGAAAAGTCTCAGTGTCAATCCACATGTCTAGTTCGTTCAAAGCTAATCAGACTTGATGAGGAAAGCACATCCAGGAGCAAGGAAATGGCTTCTATATTTAGCCTCATCAGCTTTGAACGTGTGGAGAAAGTAAGGAATGTTTATCAACGGTAATAAAGATATGTACGATGTTGCACGTTACATGATTTTCATAAGATGAAAAGCGGCTTGGAGCTAATGATGGTGCCAGCAGTGACGGGAAATTCCCCCATGAGATCGCTTCCCCCTCCCCACCCCTGCACTTGCGGCCCTCCAGAAAATTTGCAAAGTGACATATTTTGTCCGATTTATAGGATTCCCCCAACCCCCTTCCATGAGACTGATTTCCCCTCGTCTTCTCCCCATGACCAAAATTCTTGTGCCGCCACTGGGGGCCAGCGTCAATTTTTTTTTTACCTTTTTCATATTTGGCAATTTTGTTTGGAAAAGCACGGACAATTTTGGCCATGTACCATGTTTCATCATCACTGTTCATTCAGAGCCTAAATACCTGCCCCACCTAACGTTACTAAGCAGCAACACGTTATTTTGCGATACATTGCAATAAGCAGATAAGTGTATGCAGTCCTGAAATACACTAACATTAAACGGAATTCAATAGGGTAATGCACATAATCCTCGTAGAAAACCAAGAATCGTTTTGTTTTGGGGCAAATTTGATCAAAAGTTGCATAGTAATGACAGAAAACTTTTGGCTTTGCACCTGGTACAGCGAGTAATTAGAACAAAAGAAAGCGTAAATCTGTAAATAGGCTAGTTTCAATGAATCCGTAGAACAACTTTCTATTGCGTGCATTAAATGAATAATAGCATATTTGTTTAAGTGTATACATGTATTGAAGTGCATATCGTTTAAAAGGTTATATAATACATATAAAGGTGTTTCAGCTGACGTCATGAGGTCACATAACTTTGTTTACATCGTCATTTTGTAGAAAAGGAACACTAGCAGGAACACTAGCAGGAACACTAGCAGGAACACTAGCAGGAACACTAACAGGAACACTAACAGGAACACTAACAGGAACACAAACAGGAACACTAACAGGAACACTAACAGGAACACTAACAGGAACACTAACAGGAACACTAACAGGAACACTAACAGGAACACTTACAGGAACACAAACAGGAACACAAACAGGAACACTAGCAGGAACACTAGCAGGAACACTAGCAGGAACACTAGCAGGAACACTAGCAGGAACACTAGCAGGAACACTAGCAGGAACACTAGCAGGAACACTAGCAGGAACACTAGGCAGGAACACTAGCAGGAACACAAACAGGAACACTAGCAGGAACACTAGCAGGAACACTGGCAGGAACACTAGCAGGAACACTAGCAGGAACACTAGCAGGAACACTAGCAGGAACACTGGCAGGAACACTAGCAGGAACACTGGCAGGAACACTAGCAGGGAACACTAGCAGGAACACTAGCAGGAAACACTAGCAGGAACACTAGCAGGAACACTAGCAGGAACACTGGCAGGACACTGCAGGAACACTAGCAGGAACACTAGCAGGAACACTAGCAGGAACACTAGCAGGAACACTAGCAGGAACACTAGCAGGAACACTAGCAGGAACACTAGCAGGAACACTAGCAGGAACACTAGCAGGAACACTGCAGGAACAGGAACACTAGCAGGAACACTAGCAGGAACACTAGCAGGAACACTAGCAGGAACACTAGCAGGAACACTAGCAGGAACACTAGCAGGAACACTAGCAGGAACACTAGCAGGAACACTAGCAGGAACACTAGCAGGAACACTAGCAGGAACACTAGCAGGAACACTAGCAGGAACACTAGCAGGAACACTGGCAGGAACACTAGCAGGAACACTGGCAGGAACACTGGCAGGAACACTAGCAGGAACACTAGCAGGAACACTGCAGGAACACTAGCAGGAACACTAGCAGGAACACTAGCAGGAACACTGGCAGGAACACTAGCAGGAACACTGGCAGGAACACTAGCAGGAACACTGGCAGGAACACTAGCAGGAACACTGCAGCAGGAACACTGCAGGAACACTGGCAGGAACACTAGCAGGAACACTAGCAGGAACACTGCAGGAAGCAGAACACTAGCAGGAACACTAGCAGGAACACTAGCAGGAACACTAGCAGGAACACTGGCAGCAGGAACACTAGCAGGAACACTAGCAGGAACACACTGGCAGGAACACTAGCAGGGAACACTAGCAGGAACACTAGCAGGAACACTAGCAGGAACACTAGCAGGAACACTAGCAGGAACACTAGCAGGAACACTAGCAGGAACACTAGCAGGAACACTAGCTGTCTGCAGTACACTTAATTAGATTTACATACGTTTGCATGTAGTTATATAAGATTATTTTTGTAAAATAATTATGCCGGAATCTTCCTGTGGCGTTGGTTGCACTAGTAGACGTGTGCCGGGAAATAAAATAAAAGACGTTTTCTTGATTTCCATCTGATCCTGATCGACGATCAAAGTGGGTTTCTACTCTACTGTACGACGCGACGGCTTTCAATCTTCGGTTTAAGATTTGCAACGATCACTTTATATTAGGTATATGTAGGCTTTGTCTGAGTATAACAAACAATCATATGGCATTCACGTAAAAGTTTCTCTTCGTATGAATATATAAAACTTAAACAAAATATGAAGTAAAATCGGAATCAAACACAAAAGCTGCAATCAGTAAAATTCGCTGAAGTGGTAGATAGGCTAGCATGCATTATGTTTGTTGTACGTGTGATGTGACTGAGCTGTGTGAAGACGCGTGAAACGCAACGACGCCCTGCCTGCAAAATGGTTTCAAATGAGTTACAGTCATGTGATGAAATCCGTCTATACGACGAATAAAACAGAAAATGTAGCTTGGCTCATAGTTTCGTACCTTTATTTATCGCCCATACAAGTCGAGATATGAATGTATTATGTGCATTGCTTGCAAGTTTGGGCGCGCCTGAACACAAGGATAATATATGCACGGCCGTAATTCTCATCCAGAAAGTGTTCATGTGTGTTGGGGAGGAAGGGGGACATCACTTCCTATCCAAAAAGTAAGAACAAGAGTCAAATTTCCCACAAAATGTACTGAAATTAAAAAATTCTACTGAAAAGTGGGGTAGATATGTTTCCTCTGCCCCCGGGAATAACGGTCCTGATGTCTATATATAAGATCTCAGTCTCCGAAGTTCCGACCTTACTTTTCAACCTAACAACCACACAAATTAAGTCATGTTAAATCTACTCATATACTGATATAGGAACCGCTAAGAATTAAGATTAAGCCTATACACACATGACTGTGATAACACGATTTTTTCATCGTTACCGTATCTAAAAAAATTTCATTAAATACCGCCTTCGATATTTTGAGAACAAGATTACTCTACGGGCGACAGTTGAAGGAGGAAAAGCAAGATTGTGGACAATTTCATTTTATCTATTTTTGATCGATTGATTGATTGATTATCATCATCATCATCATCATCATCATCATCATCATCATCATCATCATCATCATCATCATCATCATCATCATCATCATCATCATCATCATCATCATCATCATCATCATCATCATCATCATCATCATCATCATCATCATCATCATCATCATCATCATCATCATCATCATCATCATCATCATCATCATCATCATCATCATCATCATCATCATCATCATCATCATCATCATCATCATCATCATCATCATCATCATCATCATCATCATCATCATCATCATCATCATCATCATCATCATCATCATCATCATCATCATCATCATCATCATCATCATCATCATCATCATCATCATCATCATCATCATCATCATCATCATCATCATCATCATCATCATCATCATCATCATCATCATCATCATCATCATCATCATCATCATCATCATCATCATCATCATCATCATCATCATCATCATCATCATCATCATCATCATCATCATCATCATCATCATCATCATCATCATCATCATCATCATCATCATCATCATCATCATCATCATCATCATCATCATCATCATCATCATCATCATCATCATCATCATCATCATCATCATCATCATCATCATCATCATCATCATCATCATCATCATCATCATCATCATCATCATCATCATCATCATCATCATCATCATCATCATCATCATCATCATCATCATCATCATCATCATCATCATCATCATCATCATCATCATCATCATCATCATCATCATCATCATCATCATCATCATCATCATCATCATCATCATCATCATCATCATCATCATCATCATCATCATCATCATCATCATCATCATCATCATCATCATCATCATCATCATCATCATCATCATCATCATCATCATCATCATCATCATCATCATCATCATCATCATCATCATCATCATCATCATCATTATTATTATTATTATCACTAATATCATTATTATTATTATTATTATTATTACTTAATATTATTATTATTATTATTATTATTATTATTATTATTATTATTATTATTATTATTATTATTATTAATATTATCATTATTATTATTATTATTATTATTATTATTATTATTATTATTATTATTATTATTATTATTATTATTATTATTATTATTATTATTATTATTATAATAATTATTATTATTATTATTATTATTATTATTATTATTATTATTATTATTATTATTATTATTATTATTATTATTATTATTATTATTATTATTATTATTATTATTATTATCATTATTGTTATTATTATCATTATTATTATTATCATTATCATTATTTATTTATTTATTATAAAAAAAAAATCTTTTTGGGGGGAGTGCACGCCTCACCCCCGTGGCGAGCCGCCCATTATAACAGAATACCTCCCATTCTGGAGAAGAAAATAATCTAACTTTGGGGTCCTCCGAGGCGCTCTGAAATGATATATTTTGTATTTGTATTTACTATTACTATACAAAATATATACTGCAAAGGAATTATATTGTCGATGTATGGTTTTCATATAAAATCTAAAACAATAATAGTAAAATAAAATTAAAATAAATTTAAAAAACGATCACAATGCTTGGTAGGATTTTCACGACTTTTAAAAACTTTGCCAGTTAATTGGCATAATATTCTTTCAATCGTTATACGGTCAAAATGTTTGTAAATGTAGTCTTGTTTGTAATATCTTACCGTACTTTAACAAAACCGTATATAGGTCTACATTCTATCATTCGGGAATAAAAATAATTCATATACCGAGTATTCAGAGATGGTATATTGCCTTTTTGGTTGCTTTGTTTGGGGCGCAATAAAAGAGTTATTTTGCTTCTTCTAAAATATGACCTTGTAAAGGCTTTTTTCAGACCACAAAACTTGTATTTGGCTTTTTTAATTTGATAATTTAGCATTTTGGCTTGTTTTTGGCTTTGTCTGTTTGTTGGAGACTTTTGGCTGTAAAATAATCTTATTTGGTTTATTTCTGGCCTTTTCTCAAAGGCTTTGATGGAGAATAAAACGAACGTAAACAAATATTCTGGTGACGTTTGGACCACGTGATACCCCTGAAATTATAATAACATTTGTTTGTTTTTCGGCACATTTTACTCCTCCCATTAGAGCCTCTGAATCCGCCAGTAGCTGATCCCTTTGAAAATTTGGAATTTTCTTGACTTGACTACAGGTTGGCTTTATTTTTTAAATTTGGCTTTTATTCAAACTGACTTGACTATTTTCGCTTGAGCAATTGGGACGAACTACAAACCCTAGCCAATATACAGGGTTATGGGAGGCCATCGCCGCCAAAATTAATTGAACAACAAAATCAACTTTGAAAACAAAAGCAATATTAATCAAACAAGAAAACCAACTTTGAAAACAAAAACAAAATAAATAGAACAATACAATGAAGTTTGCAGAAAAAGAAAAAAAAAACATAAGTTAGGCCTATACATGAAAATATAACAAAGGTGGAACAAATTAAAACTAAAAATTGAAAAATTTAAACATGGAAACTTCAACAAATGAAAATAAAATGTAGTAATTTGAAAAATTCATTCCTTAAAACATTTGAAAAACAACACTAAATAAGTTAATCTTCATATTAAACTTTCAAACAACAAAGTTTACAATTTTTGAAAACTCTAAAACTTTAATAAGATAAATCTTAAAATTTGAAACGTTTCATTTGTTTGAAAAATTGAACAATTTAATTGGTTTTAACTTGAAACAGAATAAAATTTGGAATAGACAAGACTCAGAAGTTTAAATGTTTTATCTTAAGCAAAATATAATTCTGACAAATAGTCACGATGACCACCCGGGGCATGGGGAAATCCCACCACTGAGGTACAGTCAATGATCATGATTATTCTCATTTTATTTTGAACTATGAAGTTATTTTATGAAGTCAAATTCTCAAAAGTTTGAAGAGGGAAGTTCGGCTCCATCCGGGAATTGCTTTTAAAGGAATATTACCGTGAATTTTTATTTTCATTTGTTTAAAGAAACAAATTGAAGTAGAAAATACACAGATTGATATCATATTCCAGTTAGGAGTTACTACATTCAAAAAAATTCCCCAGTGTGTTGAAAAGTGACCAGTGCAGTATACCCAGTTATATGTGATACCAAACTTGCAGATCTAAGGCAATTTCTTATGCATTTCTATAAACAAAACAAAACATCATTTTTCTTCTTTTATTTAGATGGTAAGGTACAAGGGCTGATGGCCAAAGTGTGTTCTTGCAAAGTACATGTTAATTACCCCATCTCCATAATTAAGCAAAAAAATGTTTACGATAATCTAGATAAAGACAATCAATTTTCTAATAAATGCATATAAATTGTCTCAATGTACATACTTTTCAACACATTTGTGAAATTTTTAAAATGTAATAACGCCTTAAAAGGAATAAGATATCGACATATTTTTTTACCAATTTGTTTTTGATTCCTTCTATAAATGATAATATCTTTAATATATCATCATATATATGCAAATTCTCGGGAGTGTTCCTTCAAGGTAAAAAGTGGAGAGATAGTACAAGAACTCGGAGAGTGGGTCTAACAGTCTAAGAGACAACATTTTAAGTTTAGTTGACTAATGTCAATTAAATTGATATAAATAGACTACTTTCATCATGTTGTTGTTATTAAACATATCTACGTGCATGCATATACATACATACAACCGGCATATGCTTCCATAAAAATGGGATTTTAATGTTTTTTGAAAACCGGTAAAGAGGTGGCTGTACGAATGCTAAATGGGTAAGTTGTTTCAGAGTTTAGGTGCAATAGGAAAGAAATCTTTGTAAACTGCAGATTACACTTCTTTCTTTGAAAACGGGTTCTGTCTGATGCAGAACGCAAACCTTCGCGCCTAGGGTTATGCAGTATTAAGTTAGTAGAAAGATAAGCTGGAGATGAACCTGTAAGGGATTTGTAAACATAAAGCATAGCCTTAAAAAGTATTCTTTTCTAGCCAGTGTAATTGTTTTAGCAGTGGGGATCATGAATGGTCATATTTTGTTTGCGCGGAAAACAAGTTTGGCTGCCCAGTTTTGTAAACGTTGCAATCTAGCAATGTCAGATGCCTAGGCACCCAGAAATCTAGATAGCGACGGATACGAGAAATGTTGCGAAGGTGAAATGAGACACAACGAGAAAGTGTTGAAACTTGGTTTGACATGGACAGCTGACTGTCAAAAATAATTCCACGGTTCCGCACAATCTTAGAAGGTGTTATGGTGTCTTCACCAATCTGTAAGCTGACAGGAGGCATGGAGCGCTTGTTATGGTTTGATAAGGCAGCAAAAAACTCTGTCTTAGTGTTATCATGGATGTCTCTTTCTACCACCATGTTGTTATTAAGTTTCAACATGTTGGTTGTCATCCAGGACTGAATGCCACTAATGCACATGGTAAGTGTGGGCAGTGCTGACTGGATAGACGAGCTATCAGTAGGGTCAAAATTGATATAAAGTTGACCGTCATCAGCATATAAACGATAAGATACACCATAATTCCGTATGATTTTACGGATTGGTATGGTGTAAATACTGAAAGACAGGGAACTAACAATGGAGCCCTGATGAAGTCCATAATCCAGAAGCTTGTAGCAGATTGAACACTGTTTATGCAAACACTGGTTGTTGGTCCACCAAAGTACCCATTTGAGAGCAGTACCAGTCAAAACCAATTTCATTATCCATTCTTTTGAGAAGGATATTATGATTAAGGGTATCGAAAGCAGAAAGGACAAGAAACACACCTCTCTGATCAGCAAGTGCTGCCATGATGTCACTTTTTCCTTCAGCATGGCAGATTCAGTGCTATGCGCTGCCCGGTAAGCAGATTGTAGTCTGGTAGTGGCTCACCGAGACTGGACTCAAGCGTGTGGTTAGTAATGTTGTTCACAACATGCATGCCTCTCAATAAATTTAGATAGGAATTTAATATTTG
Organism: Chiridota heheva; assembly: GCA_020152595.1. Classification (NCBI taxonomy): domain Eukaryota; kingdom Metazoa; phylum Echinodermata; class Holothuroidea; order Apodida; family Chiridotidae; genus Chiridota; species Chiridota heheva. The sequence goes on along the minus strand of JAIGNY010001701.1, from coordinate 837,866 downwards.
AAACTGGACAGTAGTTTTTAAGTTCATTTGCATAAAGAGTGGGCTTTTTGATCATCGGACTTATTATAGCATCAGCATCATTAACGCTACTTGCCCCTCCAATGACATCAAATTGTGTGTCCCCCTCCCCATTCTCACCTCCAATAATCTGACCCGCCTTATGAAATAAAACACTCGGTTTTATTTGAGCTAAATAACTATCCACCGCCATATTAATGCTTAAAATCGTACAATATTATTTTTATTGATATACTCTTATGAATATTTTGGCCATTCAGCTATCCATGATATCTGCATAGCCGGTTGCAGTATGTGTTACCATAATTTGGCTTAATTATTATTGCATTTATACATCAATATATCACACTCCATTTATTCAACGCGTCTCTATGAATTATATAAATAAAACTCAAGAATTTAATAAGGCGCCCACGCACATACGGTGCCTTCGGACCCTATCCAGCCCTGGTTCTACGTAAAATTATTTGGACTCTAACTAACCGAAAATCTGGCTAATTTTTAATATTTAATGTCATGTAATTTTTGGCTCGGGCCATTATGGCCTCGGGACCTAGGACCCGGGACTCCCAACTGCCCGGCGTTACGCCACTGAAGATTTCCCCAATAATCATTTCTTAAATAAAGAATACAAACATGCTTTAATACTAATAAATGCTTGGCCCCTAAAATGCCCCTAACACGTCAGCACGTAGGCCTATCCAGATTTCCATATTTGGTTTCGGCTTAAAAACATAGTTATTCACTTATAAGACTTAATGTTTTAGAATTGAAAATGGAAACAAATTCATTATCAAATTTATTACAGCTCCCTTGCTTAATCTTTTCTATCCAGTTTTACATGGAGCAGTAATTTGATAAGGGGTTTATAAAATTGAAATGCTATAGTAAAGGAAGTTAGGATAATGAACTCAATTACTCAGTGCTTTGCATGGTGCGGCTTCATGTGAGTTTGACTACAACATCATGTGATACAATTCTGAGTTAACAAATTGTTAGAAATTATGGTTTGTTTGGGGAGGGGGTGGGGAGTGGGAGGGGATGGGAGGGGTTGGGATGGGAGGGGTGGGAGGGATTTACACCCATGGCATACATCACAAATTGAGCAAATATTGAAAAATCATCAAACTTTAATTCGACATGAAATCCGTAAACTAATTAACAATTTCCCTATAAATTGAAAGACTGTTTTGTCCATTAGATACCTACCTATAAAGGTTTAAAAAGTAAATGCTCATATCATGTCCATCTTAGACCTTAAAAGGTTTGAAGAAGAAAAATGCTTCGTATAATGTCCATCTTATACGCTTAAAGGTTTAAATAGGAAGAATGCTTCATATTATGTCCATTATAGACCTTTACAAGTTTAAAGTGGATAAATGCTTTAGATTTTGTACATCATAGATCAATAAAGGTTTAAATAGGGAAAATGCTTTATATTAAGTCCATTATATACCGTTAAAGGTTTGAATAGGAAAAATGCTTCATATTATGTCCATTATAGACCTATAAAGGTTTGAAGAAGAAAAATACTTCATATTATGTCCATCATAGACCTTTAAAGGTGTAAATAGGAAAGATGTTTCATATTATGTCCATTATAGACCTTTAAAGGTTTATATAGGAAAAATGCTTTATATTATGTCCATCTCAGACCATTAAAGGTTTAAATAGGAAAATGCTTCATGTTATGTCCATCATAGACCTTTAAAGGTGTAAATAGGAAAAATGCTTCATATTATATCTATCATGGATTTTTAAAGGTGTAGATAGAAAAAATACATCAAATTGTGTCCAGCACTACCTTTAAAGGTGTAAATGGGAACAATGCTTTCTATTATGGCTATCATAGGCCTTTAAAGGTTTAAATAGGAACAATGCTTCATGTTATGTCCACCATAGACCTTCAAAGATTTAAATAGGAAAAATACTTCGTATTATGTCCATTATAGACCTTTAAAGGTGTAAATAGGAAACAGTTCTTCATTTTGTGTCCATCATGGATCTTTAAAGGTTTAAATAGGAAAAAATGTTTCATATCATGTTCATCATGGACCTTTAAAGGTTTAAATAGAAAAAAAAATACATCATATTATGTCCATCATGGACCTTTAAAGGTGTAAATAGGAAAAGTGATTTATATTATGCCCATCATGGACCTATAATAGAATAATGCTTCATATTATGTCCATCATAGACCTATAATAGAATAATGCTTCATATTATGCCCATCATGGACCTATAATAGAATACTGCTTCATATTATGTCCATCATGGACCTATGATAGAATAATGCTTCATATTATGTCCATCATAGACCTGTCATAGAATAATGCTTCATATTATGTCCATCATAGACCTATGATAGAATAATGCTTCATAGTATGTCCATCATAGACCTGTCATAGAATAATGCTTCATATTATGTCCATCATAGACCTATGATAGAACAATGCTTCATATTATGTCCATCATGGACCTATGATAGAATAATGCTTCATATTACGTCCATCATAGACCTATGATAGAATAATGCTTCATAGTATGTCCATCATAGACCTATGATAGAACAATGCTTCATAGTATGTCCATCATAGACCTATAATAGAATAATGCTTCATATTACGTCCATCATAGACCTATGATAGAACAATGCTTCATAGTATGTCCATCATAGACCTATGATATAATAATGCTTCATATCATGTCCATCATAGACCTATGATAGAATACTGCTTCATATTATGTCCTTCATAGACCTATAATAGAATAATGCTTCATATTATGTCCATCATAGACCTATGATAGAATAATGCTTCATATTATGTCCATCATGGACCTATAATAGAATACTGCTTCATATTATGTCCTTCATAGACCTATAATAGAATAATGCTTCATATTATGTCCATCATGGACCTATAATAGAATAATGCTTCATATTATGTCCATCATAGACCTATGATAGAATAATGCTTCATATTATGTCCATCATGGACCTATAATAGAATACTGCTTCATATTATGTCCATCATAGACCTATAATAGAATAATGCTTCATATTATGTCCATCATAGACCTATGATAGAACAATGCTTCATATTATGTCCATCATGGACCTATGATAGAATACTGCTTCATATTATGTCCATCATAGACCTATAATAGAATAATGCTTCATATTATGTCCATCATAGACCTATAATAGAATAATGCTTCATATTATGTCCATCATAGACCTATGATAGAACAATGCTTCATATTATGTCCATCATGGACCTATGATATAATAATGCTTCATATTACGTCCATCATAGACCTTTAAAAGTTTAAAAAGGAAAAATAGGCTTCACATTGCGAAAAATGAAGATTCCCATAACGTTACATCATTAGAATTTTGCAAAATATATATATATATATATAAATTATCAGATTATCTTGGCTGCGCATGTTGTGATTCATGAGCTTGCGCGAGACAAGTAAACAATATGATATGAATTAATAGATGATAAATATATATCTAATCGTGCTTTATGATTATGCCTATAATTGGTTTTCAATAGAAAACACTGAATCATCGTAGAAATAAATAGGATATCCGGAAGTCATGGAACAAAAGGTGGTCTATATGTCAGCCTTCTCCAAAGCATCGAGCATGAGATCTTAATTCCCTTATCGTTGTTTAAAAATACATGGAAGCTACTGTAATTTTTTCATTGTTCCACTTAACAGCTGAAATCAAATTTAATCCTAGGGGAACTTTCTTCCTGAAATCATGTCAGTCTTAATATATATGACTTATATTTTAGTATATAGCATTAATAGATATAGATGATAATAAAGTAAACTGTTCTTATCTTATGAGAGTTAAAGTCATGTAAGCTACTATACAGGGGCGCCTTTAGTGACGATTTTATGAGGTTGAAGTTGGTGCTTTTGACGAGTAAATAATTGTCAATGTTTAAATGTAGTGAAGAAGAGAAGAAGGATAAAAAGTCTTTGACCATAGGCCGGTTGGAAGGGGGGGGGGGGCGGGGGGCTGGGGAGCAATTGAAGGGTAACACAATTGGAAAATTGTTTAATGGTACCCCCAAACAGCCCGAAAAGCTTTCGGAATCAGACGCTATTTGTACGTGGTTAGTATGTGCTTGATGCATTGTTTGTGATCAGCAGTCCCCGAAATAATGTAGCAAACTGTTATGACGTCACAAATTCCTTTCAATTTTTTTTCGGAGCAAGCAATAAATGATCAATTTCGAAGTCCTTTTTCATCATGAAAATGGACTTAGAACCAGAATTTCTTGATGGATTAATTTAGGAATATAAAAACCTATAACAGCTTAAATCTCAATTTTTTTTTAGAGGGCATGGCAGGACCACTTTAATGGAACCTCCATAAATGTCAGGCTATAGTCACGCATAAATCAATGTATGGGTCTACTTAAAGAAATATTCCAGTAAATTTTCAAATTCATTTATAAATGATAGAGGGCAATTAAAGAAACTATTTGGTGAAAAATCATGTTTTGTGGTCAAACAATTCTCCAAAAAAGCCAAAATTCAATCAGAAAAAGCCAAAAATATTTGTTTGCGGTCAAACAAATGTCAAAAAAGTCATTTTTTTAATTAAAATTTGGCATCTACAAAGAAAATATACAAACCCTACCAACACCCTTCAGCCAGTAACTAATCACTGTTTCGATGAAGCCGCTTATTCTATTTAAATGCTTCTTGCTGTTCTCTTCCCCAACCGGTTAATCTAGCCAAAAATTTCGGACTGAAGATTCATTTCGAAATTTCAATTTATATTAAACTTGTAAGCGGACACAATATTGCCATATATGTATTAGATTAGAAGGTTCAATATGTCAATTTTGGTTTACAAAAGTTATTATCTGGGAAGATAACACCAAAATATTACACCAAATGTGTAGGTCCCACACAACAGAGGAAAAGCGGATATCAGGCTATGTTTTATCAAGCTATCCAATAATCAGATAATATCTTTTCCACGTATTAATGACAATCAACAAATTCAAACTTTAAAATGGATCCACTTGATCTAGCTTGTCAAAGATATAGAGTGAAATACCGTCTTGCAATCATGGTCAATGGCATATCAACGGAGAAGGGTGGTGGGGGGGAGGGGGAGAGGGAGGGGTCCGGTCCAGGCCCCCACTTCAAAAATTTCGATAATCTATGTTCTTTAAAAAAAATCTTTCTTACTACTAAAACAAAATTGCCATCAGAAGTGGGCTAAATTTGAATACTTTGTGTTGAGAGGGGGTCTAGGACCTTCTCGGACCCTTCACTTTTTTAATGCTGGCTATGCCACTGCTCCTTGTTGGGTATAAGCATAAGTGGGATTTTCCCACCGAATGTGGGGGAGGGGGGATAAAACCATAAAAATAAAAGCTATCACCATACAAAAGATATAAATATGGAGAGAAAAAATGGGGGGAAATGGACCCCTTGCACCCCAAATTTCGCCTATGGGTATAAGCCCATCTATCTGGCTATTGTTCAAGTGAAACGAATATATGTTCAGATGATAATGTCCAGCTGTCAAGTAAGACCAAAAATGAATTGTGTACATCAATTACTTCAGAGTAAAAAAAACAAATCAAAGAAAATTGGGTGTATAAGGTACAGCAGAGGAAAATCAAATCAAATTGGACTCACCTTATAGCTCTTGAACAAGCACCCAGAGATCCAGGCATGATAGTCAGTAGTGTATTGGATGATGAAGAACTTAGGACGAAGCACATAAGTAGTACCCATTGAAATAAAAGTAAATTTAACGCCATTTTTAATGTGACGTTCATTTTTAATTAAAAAGCAGTCTTCCAATTTGTTGATATTTTGAGTACAAACAGTGGCGACTAAAAAAGAGTTTTCTGACGACCAATAAAGCTTGATGTTGATAAACAGTCGTTCTTTTTGTCAAAAGTAACATGATCACGATGTAAAGCTTGCTTTCAGTTTCATATTCAACAAGTTGAAAAGCATTGGAAAAGATTTAGAAATTAAATCTTCGCATATATATAAAACAAGATCATTCATGAAGTTAAGATTCGTATTGGTAGTAAGTTCTTTCAAAGGTTTTATGTTTTGCTAAAATTATTGGCGTGGTGTGTTTCTCCGTGGTCTGCATCCTTGCAAAAATTTCGATGAAGATATGAACCACCAATTAAAAACTCATTAACCTAATAAATCTCATGCACCGATCCGAACGTCTTAGTCTTCTGTGTGCACCTATGAAGGATGTCAATGATTCACTATAGGTGTATGAAGGGAAGTTTGTATTTAGTCTTACTAAAGGACATACGGAGGCGTCAGTAATTATATGCACAGGTTCCTTTCAAGTCAACTCGTGTGGTTAGCAGAGGCGACGAGTGATTAACTCGACCAGTTTCGAGAAACAGAAAACTCAAATGAACGAATAACGCGAGTCCCATGAGTTTAGCTTTTCAGGCACGGCGGCGGAGATGGGTATTTTGTCAGGCAGGGCGGCGGAGATGGGTATTTTGTCAGGCAGGGCGGCGGAGATGGGTATTTTGTCAGGCAGGGCGGCGGAGATGGGTATTTTGTCAGGCAGGGCGGCGGAGATGGGGTAAGGGCAGAGGATATTGAAAAAGGTAAGGGCGGCAGAGATGGTTAAGGTAGGAGCGGCGTATAGGAACAAGTAACGTGTCCCATAAGCTTCAGCTTTTCAGGCAGGACAATTGAGATTGGGAAGGTAGGGGCTGTGGAGATGGACAGGTAGGGGCAGCGGAGATGGCAAGGTAGGGACAGCGGAGATGGCAAGGTAGGGGCGACCCCACTTTTCATGATTAACGTTATCAAGGTCCCTTGGACCCCTACTATTTTGAAAGTACCGGTATTATAAACACGGGTGTTAACAAGCCCGGGTTAACAAAATCAAAGCCAGGAATAAAGGACAGGTATACAAGCATCATGTCCATGCATTTCAGGGCTTTTTTCGCTTCTTCTTTTTTATGTATCAAACTCTCAACCCTCCCCTTCCTCATGTTACTTTGAAGAAAATCATTTTTGAGATGTATATTCACAAGTCCACAAAGGGAAAATGTTTCATGGACACGGACCCCATTTGTCATAAATAATGTTATCATGGTACCTTGGACCCCTAACTTTTCTACGTTTCTGGACGCTGGCTATACGCCACTGTACGTACCTACCAGAGGTGCACGTAAAATTGCGAAAATATTAAATGAAAGACAATTGCGTAAATGTATTATAAATTTTGGTAAAATAATGCAAAATGGAGACTATTTCCTCAAAATTGATTTTTTTACCGAAAATGAAGGAAATTTTCCAAAATTTTCAGAAAGTGAAAGAATTTTTCCGATGTGTAAGCTCTTTGATTGAAGGACGTTTCCCGAAAATTGAATGATATTTTTTTGAAACTTGAAAAGTTTTTGGTACGTTTAATGGAAACTTAATTTACCATCCCAATTTTTCTAATTGGAGCCGGAAATTTGGGGAGTTCTTATCCCCTTTGAGAGGTTATCCTTTTTACGCCCATATACCTAGGTAAATACTCAGCCAACTTGACATCATATGTGGGACCCACATGGGATTATCGTGGGAAATATGGGCATGGCATGACCACATATAGGTCCCATGTGGCTCCCATCTAGGAAAACTGAATGACTAAAACAATATACATGAGTTTCCCATATGAGCACCACACGCAATATTCCATCTGGGTTCCACATGGGAAACACCGCGATGGGAGAATAAAAATAGGTGGAGTTTTGATGTTTGGTTTTTGAAAGAAACTACACTCTTCTGTTTCTGATTTAATTTATCCGTAAGCAGGTTGCTCCCATTTATCCGTGTGCAGGCTGCTCCCATTTATCCGCGCGGTTGCTCCCATTTATCCGCTTGCCAGTTTCCTATCATTTTATTTATTTCGGTTATTGGTCATAGAACAGTAATATAACCTAAAAGGGTAGATGTTTAAAGGATTAGTTCGGTGGTCCAGCAAATCCATCTTATATGAAAGAGGACTTCAAAAGAAATATAATGGTGAAGAAAACATCACAAAATCTTATTCCATTAATGAGATATTCAAGTTTAAAGACTTTGAGGAATCTGAGGCTATGACATCACAACTAGTCTGATTTCAGTCGTTTCTACACAAATGATACCAAACTTTAAACTTAAATATCTCCTCAACGGACTAAGATGTCTGAATGCTTTCTTTACCATTTTGTTTATTTTGAAGTCCTTTTTGATATAAGATAAACATGATTGACCACTGAAGTAGTCCTTTAATGACCGTGCCATATGAAGCGATTATGTTTCAATTGGGGATTAAAATAAACCAATTCTGAAGTATGTACAATACAAAAATGTACCGTAGTAAATTTTTGTGGACCAAAAAAGTAAAATGACCATAAAAGTCACAGGGACAACAATCGGCGAAAACACATGCTTGCCAAAAATTAGCTGAAGACCTTTTTCGAGATATGACAAATTTTCGAGTAAGAGGGGCCCTCAAATGTTAGTTTGCCCCAGGGCCTCACAATTCTCTCGGCGGCCCTGGATGATTCTTGTCTCGTGAATATAAATCGATATTTTAAACTTGAAAAATCAAAACGAATTCAAAACAGATTTTGTCTTGTGTCACAACATATCTTACCCTATATCTGGCCCCATTATACAATCGCACAAACTGACAAAAACCTCAGCATTACCAAAATTGGTTTGTAGGTGTTAAAACTTAATCGTGTATCGGATTATATTTGTTGATTATTAACAATTAAAATTGAAATATGACAATGGTAGTCGAAATCCCCAAAGACGTAATAATTTTGTGAATTGGTTCAAAATCGACAAATGATGTCCCCAGGTAAATCTTTTAGGCTCTTGGGAACGAGTTAGTGACAGGACATTTTCCCGCTTCGTTAATCCGAGATTTAGATGAACTGTCAATGTCAAGAGGAAGGCATATTTTTAGACTACTGTAATTGTCTGTTTGACTTTTAATTTTCGCCACATAACCTTTAGATAGATCCAGGTGTTGTTGATAAAATATACGGTCCATTGTTTGTCTGGCAAATTTTCGATATTTCATTTTCAGTCACTTAGTGGCTGGAGCCTGGAAGTTGTTTGGGGTGCTTTCGTGGAAGAAAATGATGGGTAAGCAAATAATTCTCAGGTAATTGTTTGATTGCAGCTGTCCATTGTTTGTCTGGCACGAGTCACTAACAAGGAGAAATCGATATTTCCTTTTTCTTATTTTCAGGTAATGTTAAACTTTTCCTGTAAATGATTTCTTTAGTGGTCAGGCAAGTTCATCTTAAATTAAAGAGGGCTTTAAAAGAAACAAAATGGTGAAGAAAGGCAATAATAAATCTTATTCCGTTAAGGAGATATTTAAATTATGTATCATTAGTGTAGAAACGACTAAAATCAGACTAGTTGTAATGTCGCACCCCCAAATTCCTCTAATTCTGTATTCTATCATAATTAATATGCGATTTTGTGGCGTAAAAGAATTGGATATGTCAAGAAAGTAGTACACCATAATACAGTAAGGGTAATTATAATTTACCACCTGAAAAAAACTCGAGAAGAATAATTCAAAAAGTAAAAAAGTTAAGGTACACCAACAACAGCTGTTAAAAAAGTGAGGATGAGGGTGTTAACTTTCCATAGTAGACTTACTAAACCAGTCATTTATACACAAATAAGACTTTCTTAACCATTTGGTTTCTATTTAAGTCCTCTTTCAAATAAGATAAACTTGCTTGACCACCAAACTAATCCTTTCATTTATGCAAAAATTCAAAGTGAAATGCACGGCATAGATGAATTGTCAATAAGGTTTTGGAAGACCAGATTTCCAAAAATATTTTCATGTAGGTCTATAATTCTTGAGTACAATATACAATATTATGAAAACATTGTGTCAATCATTAAATGAAATTTTCTGCATCAATACTATTAAAACTGAATCAAGCTCAGCTTAAGCGCTTCTTTAAAATTGGCTGTGTGGCAACAAAATTTAATCATAGTAGCTCTAGCTCGAAATAATCCACCCCCTTGATATTAAAGGAGATATAAATCTGACATATACCTTATTAATTTGATAGAAAATTGAAAAATAAACCAATTAGTCAAAAGCTAATTCTTATCTCAAGTTATTCACATTTAAGCTTGATGCATGGATACTGCTATGTTGCTCAATTCATATGTACAAATCTTGACAAACATGACTTTATTTATCCAGCACAGCAAGAAATGTAATGTATTTCTTTACATTTTCTATAAAGAAATTGTTTCAAATTGTTGTGACAAGAACTTTTAATAACTTGTTTTGCTAATATCAAGTATACACAAATATTTCCTTAACCCATACACAAGGAAAACAGTTTTTTTTATAAGCCAGACAATTTGAGATTATATTATAAAGAAATATATAACATTCCAACATTCTGTTGGGCTGATGACATCACTGTCTGCATTAAAAAAAAAAAAAAAAGTAGCTGCTCCCATAGTGGTAGAATGAATGCCTTTAATTAGTACAAAAAATATGTTAAATTGCTTTGTGAGTTGTGAAACTTGGTCAGATGATTCGTTATCTTTACTTCTATCATATGAAGAAAGGATTATTTCAGATTGTGTTTCCTTTCAGTGGTTGCCAAGTTATTTGCCAGTAAGGTGGAAGGCAATAAACCACTATTTATTCCTGCTTTCTGATTAATTAATTCAAGTGAAAGAAAATTTCACCAATTTTGATAAATTCTGGTACCCCCTAGTACAAAGTAGGGAGTGAAGAACTGGTTAAACCTTTTCCTTTTAGTGGTTGATTAATTCAAGTGAAAGAAAATTTCACCAATTTTGATAAATTCTGGTACCCCCTAGTACAAAGTGCCAAGTTATTCTCCGGTAAGATGGAAGGCGATAAACCACTATTTATTCCTGCTTTCTTATTGATTCATTCAAGTGAGAGAAAATTTCTTTTTTTTTAATAGCATTTTCCTACATTGCACTCAAAGCGCAAGTACCTTTTGTCCAACTGTCTCACGTGCTAAAAACTTTCTGCAGTCACCAGGGACTATACTCAGCCACGCAGCCACCAAAGCGCGGCGGTCGTTAAAATGATCAGGTGTTATTACCAAGCTCCGATCCCTTATGCTGAGCAACAATTGAGAGGGCAGCAGGTCAATTTTTTTAAAGTCTTTCATAAGACCCGGCCAGGAAACAAACCCACTACCTCCCGGCTAGAAAGGGGATGCTCTACCCATTAAGCTAACCAGTTGGTTTAGAGTTTGTTTGTTTGATTATTGAGGGCTTAACGGCACCATGACAGCGAGGGTCAAATTGTGCCTGAGAGGTTAAATTATTCCAGAGGTAGGAAGAAAAGAAAATAGGGGGAGATTGGGAGAAACACAGGAACTAAAAGCCAGAAAACTGGGATTGAGAGAGGGAGTGCATGGGTGAAAAAAGGGGCAAAAGTTGAAGGGGGGTGGGAAAGGAGGACTAAATATGGTTGTAGAGGGAAGCATGATGAAGAAAGGAAATAATTTTATCCGGAGGCTTTTTCTGGAAGAGCTCAGCTATTGAGTTGTGGGGAGCAAGGAAGCTCTGGGAAAGTTGTACAGGGGGCAAGCAAGGAGGACGTGATTGACTGTGAGGGTGCAATGGCAATTGGTGCAGAGGGGTGGGGGAGGCTATAAGGAGGTGGGAGTGAGTGTGACCTATTCTAAGGTGGGTAATGCAGACCTGCCAACCTTTAGGATCACCAAACTGTATTCTGGAACTACAAAAGTTGTATTTTTGTTTAAAAAAACTGTACTCTTCAAACAAAATGTACAAAACAAAGGTTTACTGTGGTTAAAAAAAAAATAACAATATCAAAGCCATATCTAAACATTAATATCACTCACAAAATTACCGCGTAATACAAATTACAACATACTTGAAACACTGTTAAAACTGCATGTATTACAATTTACACATGTAACGTTAGTTACCGGACCACATGTTTCGTTTGATATAGGCACCGTGACAATCATTCATCTCTCGTATGCAACGTTCTGATTGGCTACACTCGGACGAAAAATTGTTGTTTATATCCCATGCACCAATCACGGATGCCCTAGCTTAAGGTAGGTTGCCATATGCATAGTTAACTTGTAGTCTACACTTTTTGGCGGCAGCCACAAATGCATCTAAATCTGAATCGGTTAAGTCGGCAAAAAACCTTCAAGAGGACATGAACGCCAACCGAGCGTAAAAAGTATGAGTAAAAAATAAAAAAAATTAATAATAATAATAATAAAAAAATAAAAAATTGTATTCTGATGCCAAAAAAGGTACAATCGTATTCTCAACATTTTTCCGTATTAAATAAGGCAAAATCGTACTAGTTGGCAAATCTGGTAATGTGGACGTTGTCGGCACAGGAGAGATTGTGGATGGTGGGTTTGATCGGAATGGTGGGCTGAATAAGATGGAGTTTGTTAACAATTTGAAAGTCACACGAGGTTTGCCAGCGGTCACAAACAAGGGAAGCGATAAGCGGTTTGATGTCAGAAAGGTTTTAGAGAATCAAATCACATATTAGGTTTCCACAGTAGGAACGAGTTATAATCGTTGCCTCAACATCCAAGATGGTGGCATAAGGATGTCGTCTGTTCCCCCCTGCCTGTTCCACAGTCTGCAGTACCGTCATGGGGATCTTGGACAAGTTTTAGCCCATTGCATGAACCCATAAAAAACAAGCCTGTTCTTTTGAAATAGTTTCTTTCACAGAAACCACAAACTGTAAATTTGATAATAGTAGTAGTATGTAAAACTGACCAGTTTGACAATATCAGTCAAGTAAGTTTGGCAATGTCATTATTAGTTTGCAAGTTCAGATATCAATCTGTAAGTGCAACAATATAATTCTGTAAGTTAGCAATATATGTCAGTAAGTTTGTCAATACAAATCTAGTTGGACAATATCAGTATTTGAATTTGGTAATATCATCCTTTAACTATGATTATATCAGTCAGATATTTGAACAATATCGTACTGTAAGTTTGAAGGCACCAGTCTATCCGGTTAACGATATTAATCTGCTGGATATACAATACCGAATATGATTATGTAATTCTGTAGCTTGGGGCCTGTCTAAAGGTTTGTTTATTTAAAGGTATATGGACAGGCATAGATTTTTGTATCCAGAAGAACTAACATTAATTTCCGACATAATAGTCTTTATATGATAACAATAGCACTTTTTAAGTTATGACAAATCGAGGTTTGTTAACATTTTCAGCATGTGCAAAAGTGACGATGTATAAACAGGAATACATCTAAAATTCTCTAATGTTATTTTCTTTATTTCTTTCCCAAATTTCAAATATTAAAGGTTCTCAAATTGCATTTTACTGTTAAATCTGGGTCCAGATTGTATCCAATTCCATTTCACTGTAGCCAACTTCTCCCTCTCAAAATATTTGGGGCAAGGACCAAAAATCAAAGAAATTGACCTAAGAAATATTCTCGTCGTTCTATTCCAAGGTCACAAAAATATTACAATTGATGAGAAGTAGGTTTTTAAGTTTAAAAATGCTGTAAAATGGTCAATTTGTACCCATTTTGATGTGCCTTTTTGCTGTTTGCATGGTTTTCTAGTTTAGTTGAATAATTTTGAGCTCTCATGTTGTTGTTACCTGTCCATATACCTTGAATGATTTGTCTTGTACATAAAGAAACACAAACATGCTGGAAGACTTGAGAATTTTTAAAAAGACTTCTTTAATTATTACATTTCAAGTGCACACTTGCAATGATAGTACAATAATTCCATATTACATCTATACACTGAGTTTCATAACAAAACAAGCACTTAAATCATTAAAAAACCGTGATGTAAGACCACAACTTATCAAATATTTAATAAAATATCTTCCCACTCCATGTAATTTCATAAAGTTAAATAAATCATCTTATTTTAAGAGCTACCTTTTCTTCAACTTTTTGTTTAAATAAATAAATAGGTTATTAATTGCTTTGACAGCCTTTATCAGACCAGTATATATTTTCAGCATTGTGCTACAAGGTAGGTAGTTTGATTATTTTACCTCCCTTATTTTCAGAATTGTGCTATAAGGTAGGTAGTTTGATTATTTTACCTCCCTTATTTTCAGAATTGTGCTATAAGGTAGGTAGTTTGGTTATTTTACACCCCTTATTTTCAACATTGTGCTATAAGGTAGGTAGTTTGGTTATTTTACATCCCTTATTTTCAGCATTGTGCTATAAGGTAGGTAGTTTGGTTATTTTACATCCCTTTTTTAATGGTTAAGGTTATATACAGATCTTCAAGGCTGTTTGATAAACTAGTTGTGCAGCAATAAATGAAGACCCACCAAGGAGTAAACTCGGGACCTCTAGCATGCCAAGCAGATACTATGATCACATGAAGACCCACCAAGGAATGAACTCAGGACCTCTAGCATGCCAAGCAGATACTATGATCACATGAAGACCCACCAAGGAATAAACTCAGGACCTCTAACATGCCAAGCAGATACTATGATCACATGAAGACCCACCAAGGAGTGAACTCAGGACCTCTAGCATGCCAAGCAGATACTATGATCACATGAAGACCCACCAAGGAATGAACTCAGGACCTCTAACATGCCAAGCAGATACTATGATCACATGAAGACCCACCACGGAGTGAACTCAGGACCTCTAGCAAGCCAAGCAGATACTATGATCACATGAAGACCCACCACGGAGTGAACAGGACCTCTGCATGCCAAGCAGATACTATGATCACATGAAGACCCACCAAGGAATGAACTGGACCTCTAGCATGCCAAGAAGATACTATGATCACATGAGGCCCATGAACTCAGGACCTCTAGCATGCCAGAGATACTATGATCAAATGAAGACCCACCAAGGAATGAACCAGGACCTCTAGCATGCCAAGATACTATGATCACATGAAGACCCACCACGGAGTGAACTCAGGACCTCTAGCATGCCAAGCAGATACTATGATCACATGAAGACCCACCAAGGAATTAACTCAGGACCTCTAGCATGCCAAGCAGATACTATGATCACATGAAGACCCACCAAGGAATGAACCCAGGACCTCTAGCATGCCAAGCAGATACTATGATCGCATGAAGACCCACCAAGGAGTGAACTCAGGACCTCTAGCATGCCAAGCAGATACTATGATCACATGAAGACCCACCAAGGAATGAACTCAGGACCTCTAGCATGCCAAGCAGATACTATGATCACATGAAGACCCACCAAGGAGTGAACTCAGGACCTCTAGCATGCCAAGCAGATACTATGATCACATGAAGACCCACCAAGGAATGAACTCAGGACCTCTAGCATGCCAAGCAGATACTATGATCGCATGAAGACCCACCAAGGAATGAACCCAGGACCTCTAGCATGCCAAGCAGATACTATGATCGCATAAAGACCCACCAAGGAGTAAGGCCAGGACCTCTAGCATGCCAAGCAGATACTATGATCGCATAAAGACCCACCAAGAAAAACTCAGGACCTCTAACATGCCAAGCAGATACTATGATCGCTAAACCATAGAGATAGTGCTTAAAGAGGTTACCCACTAAATCAATCAATCAGCTATAAATAGACCCATTAATCTCATTAGACATCTCCACAAAGATTTCCAATTATTACTGATCAAAGTTTCAAAAATCACTTCAAGGCCAGATATCATATTAACGTGGAGAAGAAAATACAATTACTGTCAATTACGATAGTGGAAGTGACATCAATAGTATGGAACGGATTTGTTGGCGACGTATCAAGCTGTTTTCTTGAGATGAGATACCCTCTTCTAATTTATATATGCAAAATTTATGACATATTAGATAAGATCTTAAGATATTCTTACAAATTTTGTGCTTCAAATTCACTTTTTGATGATTTGTATAAGATCTTTCCAATCAAAATCCAGATGGGTATGATTTAAGAATTGATTGCTGCGCTACCTCAAACTTTTGCTGCGCTACCTTAAACTTTTGCTGCACTACCTTAAACTTTTGCAGTAAAAGAATTGATTATGTAAACAAAATGAATAGCTTTGTAACTAATTACATCATGTACTTGTATATTTTCTTGGATAAGTAAGCCCGAAAATGTAGGAAGTACTCAAGAAGCTCTCGGGTAAGAAGTGAGGGAATTTTGAAATAACACAGACCTAATTTTTGATACTCATGTCGTTAAAATATTACTTAAAGTATTCATAAGAAATAATTATGATTAATTTTAACATTTGTGTCAGTACCATCAAAATCACGAAAAGTGTGTTCAAAATTACTCCCTCGCTTTTTGGCAACCACTTCCTCTAAAATGATTAATTTTTAAGTTTTCTGTGATTTTCTTCTATTTCATCATTTCCAAAGATTATAAACAACTCTAGTTACTGTTGCATCTAGATTTGACTAGTTCTATAAAGATACGACTATATGCACACATCCTTAGCACATTATTATCTATACTTAGATAAGACATTTGACATCCTTCAGGAAGGAAAGTGCAAAGAAAAAGAGAACAAGTACAAAAGACAGGAAACGAGGAAGAATATCAAGCATTTCTTCAAGGGGAAATCATTCCCAAAGTTAAAGGACATTGTATGACAACAAACAAGAATCAAACAGCAATGTTCAAATTGAAGTCACTTTGAAAGATGTAGTAAATCAATTATTTTCAACATCTACATAGATGAAATAACTCTGGAGGACAATTACCTGTTTCAAGTTTCATTAAGATCATACTGTATCCAAACATCTAAAAAAAATATTTCAATTTTCATTGTTTATACAAGTTTCCTTTATCCAAAATTTCAAGGTTGCAAATGGAAAAATTGCACTGGGAAATTAAGTTTCCATTAAAAGTTGCTGCTAATCATGAAATTTTAAAAAATCTTTATTTTTCAGTAAAATCTTTAATTTTTAGACAAATCTCCTTAAATTTTCAGAAAAATCTCCTAAATTTTTAGAAAATCTACATCAATTTTTTTTAAATCTTTTCAATTTTGAAAAATCTCCTTCAATTTTGGGAAAATCTTTAATTTTGGGAAAATTTCTTCATTTTGGGGAAATATCCTTCACCAATAAATCTGATCATAGTAACATCACTTCTATGGCAGTAAATAATTGAGTGGTCGGTATTTGTGTAAACATTTCGACCATCAGAAACACTGGAGAGTCGTATTTCTGATCTTCACGTTAACACGATATTTGGCTTTTAACATAACACTTTGTATGGGCTGGCTGCTTTTCATCAAATGAAGGTGGCCTAGCCATACATAGGATTAAAAACCAACAGACTGACATAAGATGATAGATACAGAACTCTTGCACTGATGACACCACCATTTTACAAAAACAAAAAACAAAAAAAGCTGTAAAATTGGTCTATTTTACTCAATTTGTGTAGGATTTAATACAGCAAGACTTGTACACTGGCAGTACTATCTTGAAGGTTACCTTCATAAGGTTTTGTTTTACTTCAACAGTACTTATTTCTACTTCAACAGTATACAAGATAGTACAGTGGTACTATCCACAGTGTTTCCACAGTGTTTAATGTCAAATTTATAACATTTGCATTATATTCTCAAATGTGAAGACATAGTGGTGCACAGCTGGAGCTTTAACCACTGCTGGCACTTGATGACACCAGTCAAACAACATAGCTCTTCTTTTATTCCAAATCAAATGAAAATTGTATAATTGGAATGCTGCAAAAATATCTTCCATTTCAGCGTTATACAACAGTTTCACTTTTGATACACGTTTTGTTTTGGCAACTCAAGTTTTAAGAAGCGAAAGAAGTTTCTAAATGAGCTTGAAATAGGTCTAAACTCGAAGAGAGTAAAAACAAGATTTGTGTACAATTGCTACTTTTAGACGTTCATATGCATGTGTTAACGTACTATATGCAGATGTATACGACCCTCCTACCGGTAGTTTTTTTTCTCTCACCGTCAAGTGTACATGAACTATATAATATGGACTGTCACATTTGTTACTCACAGAGCTCAATAGCAAAACAAAAATAAGGCAATTTTGAAAGATTTTGCATACAAAAAAAAAAAAACACAGACTTGCATGAATGAAATGCACAATCTGGAATCTGAAAAAGCAATAACAGGACCACATGGTGTTACATGCTTATAGTAGGTATTCTATGTCCTAACTGGTGATTGGATAACTACTGTACTTACACCAAACACTTAAATGCAATTACCATTTCCGATCAACCACCTACCCACCCCCATCCCTTCGAATAGTCTTAAACATATCTACAAACATGGAAATGTTACTGTAGCTTTAAACTATTACTCACTGAAATATGAAAGCACAATGCAACAATACTGAAATAGACAAAGAAATGGCCAAAAGATGTTCAGCCATTGCTTCATAATTGCTACACTCTTCTCGTTTAAATTCTTAAGTGATGCTTACATCTTATATTAGGGTGCAGTGGCTCAGTGATTAAGGGGTCATGTTTGTATGCGAAAGGTACCGGGTTCGGCTACTGTCGCAAGTGCTGCATTGAGTCCTTGAACAAGATACTGTAGACCTTTTTAAATCTCGATCGACAATTTCTGGGAAACTGATTAAAATAATGTCACATGGCCAAAAATTCATGTGTCCATAATGGACCAATTGTATATTTGGGGAATGCTAAACGCTAGGGGATTATTGGCTGTCTGCACAATTCACGCACGGTACGGAACTGAACGTTAAAACAATGCTTTCAAACGCACACATTACTCATGCGTTATACACAAAGGTTATACATGAAAGTAATACAAAATATTCCTAACAAAACTGCAGCTGATTAATTGGGTAACAAAGGAAAATTCCCCAGCACTTGATTGCTTGAAATACTGAAGAAATCACACTTGGCTAAAATTGGTTTGAAAAGGTTAATACTCTTTAATTGCTTCAGTCCACTCAGCTGTAAACGAGTGTTGGTACTGCTGGGGAGTTATCTGTGATGGACTGCTGTCCTGTCCAGGGGGAGTCATGTGCTCTCATCAGCTTACACCCAGGAAACCGGGGAAAGCATCGGCCTGACGGGCCTTCAAGGATTGTGTATGGATTTAACCTCTTACATGAACATCTTCTTTATATACAAAGTTCAAAGAATAAAGGAAAGTTATCAACTGCAAAACAAAATACAACTGTCATTTTTCTTCCACAGTTTAATATTGTCTTGTATTGTTTATGAATTTGAGATCCATTATAACTCCCATCTTAAGCAAAATCATACCATCATATCATACACATATCAAAATCTGCACACTTAAAGAGTTCTTGATCAACAATTAAGAACGTTTTCTTCTACCTTATGGGAATTATGAAATGACAGTGGTCTCATTTTTAATTCATATGTAATTGAAATATGAATCAAGCATTCATTGCAAATGATTTGAACATTTACATCACATGGCTGAGTGTTCCTTTAATGCATTTCGGCTGAGTGTCCCTTTAACGCATTTTGGCTGAGTGTCCCTTTAACAAATTTCTGTCCCTTTAATAAATTTATGTCCCTTTCACGAATTTCTGTCCCTTCAACGAATTTCGGCCAAATGTCCCTTTAACACATTTTGGCCGAGTGTCCCTTTAACACATTTTGGCCGAGTGTCCCTTTAACGCATTTCGGCCAAGTGTCCCTTTAACGCATTTCGGCCAAATGTCCCTTAAACACATTTCGCCGAGTGTCCTTTAACATATTTTGGCCAAGTGTCCCTTTAATGCATTTCGACTGAGTGTCTTTTTAAAGCATTTTGGTTGAGTTTCCCTTTAACATAGCCAATTCCTTAATCTAAAGCAATGGTTGCCTATCTATCACTGAAAGAAGCCCAAAATTCCATACTCAAATTTGGGATTGTTTGAAACTAGAAAACTAAAATATAAGACTAACATAATTAGGTATATTTGTCTGAAAAACATGCGGATGGCTTTCTCTAGCTTATAAGCGCCTCTTCTAAAGACTTCCTAATCAACAAATATGTTAAACTTAAACAAGCTAAATTTCAAGCAGTATGTTTTGAATTGCACATATATCAACTGATCAATTTTAATATTGAATGCTCCTTCATTATTATGTTTCTTTTGAAATGCTCTTTCATGAACTAATCCTCTAAGTAATAATGAGGATATGAGTGGCTCACACTATACAGTAACTGATATTATACAGTCACGAAACTAGGGTTAATCTGGTCAATTTTCTATCGCACATTGTTATTGGCTTATTCTATATTAAACACTATTGAGGTCTCAAAGACTCCTCCAAATGAATTATTTTACCTTTTCTCACAGTTATATTATAAAACTTGAGATATTTACAACTTTCTTTAATAACTTACTTTCAAAAAAGGCCCTAACATTTAAAAAAATAAATAAATAAATGCACACATTTTAAAATATGCATTTCTGCAATTGTTCAGTGTCTTTTTCACCAATGGATCTTTTCCATAACCGTCCATCCTGCATCATCTTTCATCCTCCTAAACTATTCCTTACTGTGAGTTGTTTCTGAGCAATTAATTCCATTTTCCATATATTCAAAGATTCAAGCAATTAAAACAGAATCCACAGAAATGTATTTGCGACCTAGCTCGGAGTATACCACGAAAACCAAATTCAACAAACTAATTAATAATGGGGCAATATAAACCCTGAGAGATGATACAATTAAGAGTAGTACATGCTTAGGTTCATTGATATATAACATCCCTAGAAGTACAGAACAGAGAATGCCGTGATCTGTTGACGAATTAAACCAACAAGTATTTCTGAAAGTCGCCAAAATTGTGTTTTTACCTATTAACTCCAATGATAACGATAACTATTTTTATTTCAAAACCTGTTACTTCAAAATGTTTTCTGTTCAAATAGATGTTATTTAACTTTCTGTATTGTAGGTCATATTAGGTCATTGAGAAAAACTCCATGTCGTCCTAACATAAAAAAAGGTGGAAAATTGGCTTTATTCGCACTTCACACAGCTGTCAATGAGAGCTGAACATGCTCTGTTTATACTTCTATCGTAATACATCTAACAGATTTACAGAAACAAAATATCACATTGCAATATTCCTTAATAAGATATTTTTGGCTATGATTTGTTTTACTTGTCAAATAAATAAAATACAATGTTTTACAAAAAACAAATTACGATGTGCCAGCTGTTACTAGCTGTCAATACAATTTCAGAGCTCTGATCCAGCTGATTAAAAACTTCTACAATTAAATTTCAGAATGTATAGTTTTTGAAATATATTCTTAGTGTTGGATACACACCAAGCATGAATCAAAGAAAAACATGAGAATATGTACATGGGATGCAAGCTGCAGCACTTTCATGAAATACATTTCTGTAACAACAATCAACTCACACAATAAATTATTTGTTGTCTCGGATAATGACTAACAAGGAATGAAAGATAAAGCGTGCAAACTAGCATTTGAAAAATAACAATAAAAATAAAATTACTTAGAGTGTCCTATTGTGTCAAACAAGTGAGGACAGAGTTGCCTACATTTGTGTTTCGTGTACACATTTTACAGTTAATGACTATCATTGTTTATCTGTTAACAAGTAACCAAACAAAACAAGTTATGTTTATCATTTAGTTAATTAACTGTTATTAAACAATCCAATAACGGTTGATTTTAAAGAAACCTGCATTAACTAAAAATATCATTCATTTATATACCTAATCAATTTTATATGCAGCCAAGGTATTTTGCAGTTTCCCCACTTATTTCAGTATGGATGGAACACTAATTCATGCCTGTATTTCGGTTATGCTCTAAAAACCAATGTACGATCTATTACTTTTTTCCACACACAATTAAATCACCTTAGCACCACTTTGATTTTCGCATTTAAACCCTTATTCAGGGGTGGAAAAAATATTTTACTTTCTGAGACCACAGAAAGTCTAGTACACCGCTACAACAATAACAAACCTGAACACAATCTTTTTCTACTTTTACACCTTTTCTCCCCTTATCCTTTGTATTTTTTATTTTCCTCCTTTTCTTTCTCCCCTTTTCCTTTCCTTTCCCCCATTTTCTCCCTTTTCCTTTTCTTTTTCTCCTCTTTTTTTTCTGAGACCTAAACACATTTCTGACACCAGTGGTGCCATGGTCTGCTATATTTTCACCCCTGCCCTTATTCATCTGAGACACTCACGAAACACCATAAGCAACTTTTGACATCACAAACACCAAAAATGTTCATGACACAATTTAGCAAGTCCCGTCTTCTACCTATGCAATCAAAGCAGGCAAACTTTGCACTAATTCAATACCTTTCTCCAAAATAGGATCAACATTTTCCACATGAATGTAACAGTACATACACTCTCTGAAAATAAAGTCAGCATTAAAATTCATCCCAAGCTTTCCCAGATGTAAACAGAAAGTTAACCCTCACATTCCTGACCCAAGGGGATTTCCAAAATGCATAAATCAGAGCAGTGTAGTTCCATTACTTGAAAAACAATGATGATGAAACAAGAAATAGGGTTTAAATCTAAAGAAGAAAAAGAAGAAAAGAAATGTCAGCAAAATCCTTTGCAGCTACAGATGTGCCAACCATAAACATTGGCTAAAGTGTGGATAAAAATCAAAATAAGATCAGTGGAGAAAATAAGATCAGATTTGCAACAATTGCTATTTTGTAAGTATTTCTAGGCAGCAAAGCATTACATTCTTTCTGAGCGAGTGTAATATTGTGTATTCTATTATACTTTTTTTTTGTGTAAGGAGGGGGAAGGGGTAACTGAATTTAAGAATATGACTATTACTAGTTCACACCACCCCTTTTCCCACTCTTTTAAGTTTTCACCTTCTTAGAAAATTTTGATCCAACAGCAATTGTAGAAACAACTTTTTAAGCTTGAAATATCCATTGACAGTGGTCAGTCACTATAATTCCGTATGTAAAAGGACCTCATCTCCTTCCTTGAAATTTCTGTACTTTTCTTAATTGAAGTACTTATCTAGTGTATTACCAGTAGTGCTGTAACGACATGGCTCTATTACATATCGCTTATTGTGGAGAAAAATATTGTGATATATCATAGTATCGCGATACTTTTCAAGAAAACTGACTCAAGACACAAATTGTTAATATCACTAACATTATATAATCATGGAGTTACAATTTACTCCATGATATGATGAACGCAAGAAAAATGAGTTGGAGATCTAGCAGACAACATGATCGCGTGACTATTACATTCATCAAGCATGTGTTTGGTAATTCAGCCAACGTGACCATGAATCATTGAAGTGAGAGCCTGAGTGGCACATTCTGGACCAATTTTTGGTTCTTTTTGCCAACCTACATCGACGCATGATTTTTAATTAGTGGTTTTTATGTTTCACGATTATTTTGCACGTTTTTAATGGTCTACACTTGACTTTTAGATTTAGTACCATAACGTAAGAATTGTAACGTACGAAACAGCCTAGCCTACTTGCGCGAAAATTTCTTAGTTGAATATTAGTTTTTAGTATCGCGATATGTCGCGAGAGGCATATTTCATGTCGTGGGAAAAGAGTTATCGCGATATCGCGATAATCGGTATGTCATGACAGCACTAATTACCAGTTTGTTCTTCGGCACCCCACAGATTAACAATTCATCTGACAATTACAAACAACATAACACACTACTGATATTTACAATATTCATGACAGCCACACATACATTCTGCATACCAACTTTCATAGTCTTGTCGTAATCATTTTATGCTACAATTGATAAAATCTTTCCTTTGATGTTGGTGGCAACAATGAGCTAGCTTCTAATGACAATTTAACGCTTCTTTCCAGTTGACACTTTGGATGTTCGTTCATTCTCGGTCCCCAAACAAAAATCCATAAGAGTGTTTCAGCTGACATCACGAGATCACATGACTTTGTTTACATTGTCATTTTGTCGGGCGAAACCACTGTCGTCTGCTGTACATTTAATTAGACTTACATACGCTTTGCATGTTGTTATATAAGATTATTTTTGTAAGATAAATATGTCGCAATCTTGCTGTGCTGTTGGTTGCACTAAAAGATGTATGCTCGGCAATAAAAATGCATTTTCTAGATTTCCATCTATCTTAATCAATGTTCGAAGTAGGTTTCTGCTGTACATCATGACAGCTTTAACCTTCACTTCACACTAGGATTTGCAGCAAGCACTTTATATCAGGTATGTAGGCTTTGTCTAAGAATAATGAACAATCAGTTGGCGTTAAGGTTACTCTTCGTATACCCAGTGAAAATATAAAACTTTAAGGAAAATATAAATTAAAGTCGGAAGCGAACAAAAAATTACACTTAGTAAAATTCGCTGAACTGGTACTGGTAGGTTAGCATGTAGTATGTTTGTTGTACGTGTGATGTAACTGAGCTGTGCGAAGATGCGTGAAACGCAACAACGACGCTGCCCTGCAAAATGGGAGTCCAGTTGAGTTAGAGTCACGTGATGAATTCCCTCTGTACATAACACTAGTCTTGTCATCCTTCAAGCTGGGAAGAAGTCTTTGAATAGTGATTGTCTCCTCTTCTCAGCAACAGCCATCTGGTTCTCCACATCCTATGAATCACATTAAAATGAAAGTTAGTCAAGCTTCTTTGTAATCAAACAAGTTTCTCCTTTTCACTGACAACTAAGATCACCCCTTTCCATAAACAAGGGGCTTGGGACAATACCAAATTTAAGCTGGCAAAAAGCTTTTTGCCTACAGCATGCCAACTGGAAAGTTCAAAATCCTAAGTGTAAAATGCAGATTTAGGGTAACAGCAGTATTAAATTAAATTACAGCAGTAATTTAATTTCACAATTACTTTATTTGATATAAAATTACAGACAAGCAAGCAGGTGACTGATAGGCAAGTAAAAGATTAAGATTTTTAAGGCCAGACTAACAGTAAGGCCCAATATTTCCATTCATAAATAAAACAATGACATCTTTTATGTAAAACATTGAACACAGAGAATGATAGATTTTTGTTACAGCGTCGATGAAGCACCATTGTATAACTCATTTAAAAAATTGTTTTTTAAAAATCTACCATTCCTTAAAATCTCAAAATAAATTTTACTGAAAACTGACCCTTTTCAGTACAATGGGTCAAATATAACTGACTTGTTAGCTTAATTGGTACAGCATCTGCTTTCCAGTCAGAAGGTCATAGGTTGAATCCCCAGTTGAGTCACACCAAAGACTTACAAAATGGGACCTGCTGCCCTCTTGCTTGGTGCTCAGCTTAAGGGATCGGAGCAGGGTAATGATACAGGCTTGTGAGCTGTTTGTCAGCTGCCCCTTGGGAGTTTCTATTATAAACCACTTTGAGCATGCATACAGTGTGGTAAGGCATAGGAACTGCACATTATTATCATTATTAAATAGTTAGTGCAATGCTTAAATATCAGACAGTGCAAAATTTAATTCCTGGTGTGCCAGACAGGAAATGTTTAGAAGCAAAATTTGACAAAAATGGCTATTTTCAGACTTGTTTGGCTTAAAAAAAATCATTTTCTTAAAGGTTTTGATGGAAAATAAAAAGTAGGTCAAAATTTAATTTCTGATAACTTTTAGACCATGCAATATTTTGCATTGTGCAATTTCTTTTTACATGACAACATTTTTTGTTTTCCAGTACATTTTACCCCTCCCAGAAAAGCCCTGGGCCCGCGAGTGGCCAATTCTTTTCAAAATTTTGAATTTTCTGGACTATTTTTTTTCAGCATAATTTGGCTTTTGAACTAATTCAACTTTTTGCACTTGAGATGAACTACAAACCCTGGTATTAGGACAATGAAAAGGTGAATTCACCCCATTTTATTATGCAAAAATAAGCAGTTTGCAAGAATGAAAGTACAAAGATGTCTTAAAGGAGACATAAAGTCTGACACAATCCTTATTTCACATGATAGAATTAAAAATAATTAAAAATAATGAATCTTCTGACCAAGTTTCATACTTCCCGAAGCAAGTTTCATACTTCACAATCTTTTTTTGTAATTATTAACTTTAATGCTACTACTATGGAAATTGCCATTTTGATTTTAAAACATGCAGAAAGTGATATCATCAACCCAGCAAAACTTATTTAATGCCTTGTATTTCTTTATAATTTATATCGATATTTGTTTTAATTTGAATTTTTTATTGAAAAGTTTGTTGTCTTAGCATTCATATAAACCAAGCTTGTAGTGATAGAAAACAAAAGGAAAAGTTGTGAAATTTAATTTTGGAATAAAACTTCCGAAAAATTGCAGTTATGTTTTGAACACGCAGGAGATTTAAGGAAAGTAAGTCTGATAAATTTATATGATAAGAGAATTAAAATCTAAATCAACTACCACATACAGCAAGTCAAAATCTCATTCCAATCTCAAGTTATTTATGCTGGAAGTCACCACATAGAGGCTGCCATTTTGTTCAATTCTGTATTGTGCATCATAACACAATTTCCCCAACAGGGACATAACAATTAAAATAATGTATTTCTTTATAAATTGTTTTAAAGTTTTTTGTTCCATAATGTTGTTGACAGCATGATTTTAACAGCATGATTTGATTATTTCATGTGTACATAAAAATGTCCTTGATCGTTACAAGATAAAAACAATTTTTATCAACTAGAAAACTTGAGATAGATATACAAATTTGCAAATTTCTGGCAAAAATTAGGTCAAAATTAATCAATTTGTTGTTTTGAGCTTATGGATGATTTTTTTACATATTAAGATTGTTTGTGAATTTTTGGTTTCATTAATAGCAGTCTTAATTTTGTTTCTTAAAGCTAAACATGCAAAAACAATGAAAAATAATTACCCCTGTAATTACTCGCAGAAAAACAAAAACAAATTCAGGCCATGCATGCACAGTACAACCTCGGGCACTAACCATTGGACCACAGTGGGTATGTCTCAGTGGTGATTTTTTTTCCTACTCAAGTTATGGTATAATAAAGAGGGGGTAGTTTCTCTTTGTGTTTTTAATTGAAAATATGTTAAGTAAGCATCACAACACCTTTTTTCTATTGTGATCAGAAACTATGATTTTTACCAAATTTGGTCTTAAAATGGCTAAAAATCATAATATTTTTTCAGAATTTTTGACAAAAATAGATATTGATGATAGGGGCAGTCAAAATTCAACCAGAAATTGGATGCAATGATGTCTTTGACAGTTGTACACAGCTTTTTAGGCAAAAGCTAAGTCTGAAAGTATGGTACCTAAGTCTTTGGGGAAAAAATCTTTTTTTTCCTTAAATTTTGTGCATTTTTTTTTTTTTTCTATTTCAACAAATTTATTCTCAAAAATCTTTGACATAACCAACATCAAAAAGTTACATTTTCTGAAAAAACTATTTGAGCTCTTTCAAATAATATCAGGATCACTGCTGTGGGCCTATTTGACAAAGCAAAATAATTTTTTGAAAAGTGCATGTCCAAACCAGTCGTGCGACGAACAGTTGGAGATTTAAGGGTTTACCACCAGCTGAAGGTCAAACTCAATCAAGCAAAAATGAAAAAAATACATATTTATGCCTAAAAATGTATATCCATAAATTACAAAATCTCCCAACAAAAACAACAGAAGAATGGTAGACAATGCAGCAAAAGATGCAGAAAAAGCAGCATCAAGAGGTGACATGAACAGCATTAAGAGGTGACATGAACAGCATCAAAATATGACATGAACAGCATCAAAAGGTGACATGAACAGCATCAAGAGGTGACATGAACAGCATTAAGAGGTGACATGAACAGCATCAAGAGATGACATGAACAGCATCAAAAGGTGACATGAACAGCATCAAGAGGTGACATGAACAGCATTAAGAGGTGACATGAACAGCATTAAGAGGTGACATGAACAGCATCAAGAGATGACATGAACAGCATCAAAAGGTGACACGAACAGCATCAAGAGGTGACATGAACAGCATCAAAAGACATGAACAGCATCAAGAGGTGACATGAACAGCATCAAGAGGTGACATGTACAGCATCAAGAGGTGACATGAACAGCATCAAGAGGTGACATGAACAGCATCAAGAGGTGACATGAACAGCATCAAGAGGTGACATGAACAGCATCAAGAGGTGACATAAACAGCATCAAGAGGTGACATGAACAGCATCAAGAGGTGACATGAACAGCATCAAGAGGTGACATGAACAGCATCAAGAGGTGACATGTACAGCATCAAGTGGTGACATGAACAGCATCAAGAGGTGACATAAACAGCATCAAGAGGTGACATGAACAGCATCAAGAGGCGACATGAACAGCATCAAGAGGTGACATGAACAGCATCAAGAGGTGACATGAACAGCATCAAGAGGTGACATTAACAGCATCAAGAGGTGACATGAACAGCATCAAGAGGTGACATGAACAGCATCAAGAGGTAACATGAACAGCATCAAGAGGTGACATGAACAGCATCAAGAGGTGACATGAACAGCATCAAGAGGTGACATGAACAGCATCAAGAGGTAACATGAACAGCTTGTACAAGATTACAAAGATATTATGCTATAAAGGAAGAAAGAGAAGCGCAGGAATAAGAAGCAGAGATGGAGAATTAATTACAGGAGAAGATGAGATAAGGGATAGATGGAAGGATCATTTTGAATGCACTTTAAACCAACCAATAGTAGAAGCTATAAATAATGAGCTAGACCAGTTATTGGATACTCATGACGAAGAGTTACAGATAGATGAAGTAGAATTACAACCCAAGAAGTGAGAAAAGTCTTAACAAAAATGAAAAATGGTAAAGCAGCTGGAATACATAACTACAGAAATGTGGAAAGGTAGTAGAGAAGTCTCAGAAGAATTATTAACAGAACAAAGAGAAGTGGTATAATTAATGCCACAATTAGGCGATGTTAAACATTCATGCTTTAATTTCATAAATTCTACAAAATATATAGTTCAAAGCTTGAGAGGAACAAATTTTTTAGACTTACAACAAAGTATAAAAGCTAAATCCATCCAAGCCATTAGACTCATTGGCTGGTGCTTATTCCCGGTTTCCATGGCACAAGCGGATGAGACTACATGACTCCCACTGAATGGAATGCCAGTCCATTGCAAAATAACACCCCAGCAGTGCTGGTACTCATTTTACAGCTGAGTGGACTGAAACAAGTAAAGTGTCTTGCTCAAGGACACAATGCAGCGCTCACAACAGAAATCAAACTCAAATACAAGCATGACTCATTAAGCACTGAGCCTTATACCACAGCACCTTATCCCACTGGTTCAAATTATAGGAGTCCCATTTATCATTGCTGGTTCAGTTTTATATTGCAAGAACCTTCAACTAAAGATCACTATATGCATATTGTTAACCCCCCCTCCTCCCCTTACCTTCCTTCACCTCGGTCAATCAAAACCGTGGTCATGAAAAACAGAAAAGAAAATAGATTGCCAATTCCCAACTTACCCCCCGGTCATGATTCTCTGCCCTTTCAATCTTCCAAGACAAATTTTCTATCTCAGCTTCCAGTTGAGCTTGCTGGTATTCAAAGAGCTTCTTCCTTGGTCCTGATTCTAAGTAATATGCATAGGGGTATGTGTACTGCAAACTATAACGGCACTGTAAGACAAAAGATAAAACTATCAAAAAGCTTGCTCTTAAATTAGGTACAGGGATCGTGGAGCATTTTTGAAAGTGGGGATGATCATCTCAATGGCACTATTGTAGGGGCTCAAGGGGCAGAGCCCTTTAGATTTGAGGCATTTATGTTGGCACTAAATTTGCCCCATCAATTTTAATTATTACTTTCATCTTTATCATTATGTGTATTTTACCCAGCAAAAATGTTGGGAGATAAAGTCCGGGGATAAAGTCCCCTCACCCCTTCCTACCATATGTAAGGTATAAGACTTTTGCAATTAAAAAAAAAAAAAAATCTGTGTTAAAAAAACTTGTAAGAAAAGGTAACTTTTACAAACAATTAATAGATTAATTAGTTAAGACCAAAAGCAAATACCAAAGGCAGTAGCAGATGAAAAGGAATGAGGTAGGAACAAGGTATTAATTATGTTTCTCCCAGTATATATCTGCTCAGTGTCACGAGCAACCATGTCTAGGCTTTAAATAGGAGAACTACTGAGATACTAAAGGTCGCGGGTTCAAGACTCAGGTCAGGTCTAACTCAATTTTTCCACATCTATCCAGACAGAAATGCTAAACATCAAAGCGAAAGCATTTCATCTGCAGCTCCTCCTACTCCTCATTCAGCTGTTAAGAGAGGTGGCAATGGTTGAATGGCGTACACCAACCTTTGGAGGGGACGTTAAGCCGTAGACAGTAACCTCCCACCTGGTTCTTTGAACACTATTCAAAAAGAGAAACTAAAAATGTGGTGTTCATCCATTTCCCATCCTGGTCCAGTCAAGTTTTCAGCGCTGTCTAGCTGCTTGTTTGTTTGTTTGATGAGGTCTTAACGGCACCACGACAACGAAGGTCAAATTGTGCCTGAGAGGTCAGATCATTTTAGAGGTAGTAAGGAAAGAGACCAGGGAGGAATGAGAGAAATTCAAGAACAAAAGCCAGAAAGCTGTGATCGAGAGGGAGGTGCATGGGTAAAACTAAAAACAGAGTAGAGAGGGGGTGGAAGAGGAGGATTAAATATGATTGTAGAGGGATGCATGCTGGAGGAAGGAGACTATTTTATCTGGAGGATTTTTTTGGAAGAACTCAGCAATTGAGTTGTGGGGAGCGAGAGAAGCTCTGGGAAGGTTGTACAGGGGCAAGCAAGGAGAACGTGATGGATTGTAAGGATGCAGTGGCAATTGTTACAGAGGGGTTGGGGGAACCAATAAGGAGGTGGGAGTGAGTGAGGTGGGTGTGACCAATTCTAAGACGGGTAATATGAACGTTGTCGATCTGAGAAAGGTTGTTAATGGTGGATTTGATCGGGATTGTGGGCTGGATAACATGGAGTTTGTTATCAATTTGGAAGTTCCATAAGGTTTGCCAGCGGTCACGAACAAGAGAAGCGATAAAGCGGTTTGATGTCAGAGAGGGTTTTGGGAAAAGGGGAAGGGAGGAGGTTAAGGGCAAGCTTAGCGGCTGTATCAGCCCTGTCATTGCCAGGGATGCCAACATGGCTGGGTATCCAGAAGAAAAGAACACTTTTCCTGCAGAGGGTGGGAGAAAAGAGTTTCCGGAGGAGGAGGTGGCAGGTGAGGTTATCCCATTTAAGATTGAGTAATGAAGTAAGAACAGCCTTTGAGTCAGAGAAAATGGCAAAGTGACTAAGAGGAGAGTACTCAATAAAGTTGAGGGCGAGGAGAATGGCCTTAGCCTCGGCTGAAAAGATGGATGAGTGGTCAGGAAGTCTGCTACTGAGGGTGATGTCTTGGATGATGGCAGCAGCAGCTGTCTTGTTGCCTTCCTTGGAGCCATCAGTATAGATGGAGGTGTAATTTGAGAGTTGGTCTTTGATTTGGTTGTGAGATTGATGAAGAGATTAGGTGAGTTTGAGATTTGTTATAAGTGGAGAGGTCTAGGTGGACAGAAGGAAGAGGGTGGCCCAAGGCGGAAAAGTGGGCCAGGAATAGGTGCCGAGAGTGGCAGGGTTGATGCCAAGTTGAAAGAGGTCTGATTTAATGCGTAAGCTGAAGGGGGCGATAGGGTTTTAGTCCTATCAAAGAGGGAGGAGAAATTGGGGTACCTAATGAGGTTGTAAACAGGGTTCTGGGTGTTGGTGAGGACTCTAAAAGCATAGGAGAGGCTAAGCTTTTTACATCTAAGTAGAAAGGGGGTTCGTTGGCTTCAACATGAAGGCTAGTGATTGGGGAGGTCCTGTAGGCTCTAGACAAAGCCTGAGGGCTTCATTTTGGATGGTGTTAATGTGGTTGAGGTATGAGTTGTGAGCGACACAGTAAACAATATTGCCATAGTCAAGCTTAGCACGAATGGTGAGCCTGAAAATTTTGAGGAGAGCATGTTCGCTCCCCAAGTAGTGTTGGAGAGCAGTCGGAGGAGGTTGAGGGAGCTATTGCATTTTAGTTTCAGGTTGGTGATGTGTGGCTTGTAGGTGAGCTTGGGGTCTAGAGTTAGACCAAGGAACTTTGTGTTTTCAACTTTAGGGATGCGATTCCCATTGAGCACAAAGTTCGGGTTGGGGTGGAGGTTGTTGAAATGACAAAAGTGCATGCAGACTGTCTTGTCTTTGGAGAATCTAAAACCGTTATTGTTGCTCCAGACTTGCAGCTGATTGAGGCTGGTTTGAAGCCTATTTTCAACAATAGGAAAGCTAGGGGAGGAGTAGAAGATGGTGAAGTCATCCACGAGAGGGTTTGATGCTGGGGCCAAGGTCATTCCCGATGTCATTAATGCTCAGGTTGAAGAGAGTGGGGAGAGGATGCTGCCTTGGGGGACGCCCTCTTCTTGGGGTACGGCTTGGAGAGGGTGTGGCCAATACTAACTTGGAACTGCCTGGGTGAGAGGAAGTTTTGAATAAAGATGGGGAGGTGGCCTCTGAGGCCAATGGTGTGAAGTTTCGGGTAATGCCGTATTTCCAAGTAGTGTCGAAAGCTTTCTCGAGGTCAAAAAATATGGCAATGAGGTGTTCCTTTTTGCAAAGGATTCCCGGATAGCGGTGTCGGCGTAATTAACTGGTCTAGGTATTGCGACGTTTTTGGAAGCCGCTTTGGTGAGGAGAGAGGATTCTGTTGGTCTCGAGGAACCAGTTTAGTCTCTGATTAATGATCTTTTCCATAATTTTACAGAGACAGCAAGTAAGGGCGATGGGTCGGTAGCTGGTGGGGACGGTGCTATCCTTCCCGGTTTAAGGACGGGATGACAATAGCTGTCCTCCAGATAGGGGAAAGGAGTGTGAGGACCAAATGTGGTTGAAGATGGTGAGTAGGGTAGTGGTGGCTTTGATGGGGAGGTGTTTCAGAAACTGATAGGGGATGTTATCTGGGCCCTTGAGGTGCAGCCAGCGTCGCTGATGGCTTGGTTTAATTCAGAAAGAGTGAGAGGGGTGTTGTAGCTTTCGGAGTTATCAGAGGGAAAAGTGATTCTCCGGCTTCATCGCAAGCTTTTTTGATTTTGAAAGCATTGGAGTAGTTGGTCGAGGCCGAGATGTTGCTGAAAGAGGCGGCGAGGTGGTCAACGATGTCTTTTTTATGGTGAGAAGGTCTCCATTCCAAGAGAGATGGGAGATGGAAGATTTGCCTACTCTGCCGTGGAAGCTGTTAACCATTCTCCAAATCTTCTTAGTGGGGGTGTTGGTGGTGAGAGAAGAGATAAAGTTGTTCCAAGTGTTGGTTTTACTGTCCTTGATAGTGCGTCTGGCCTTGCACGGCTGATCTGAAAGAGGTTAAGGTTATGGGTGGTCGGGTTAGTTTTAAAGTTCCTGAGGGCTCTTTTCCTGTTCTTGATGGCGGTTTTGCAGTCATCTGAGAACCAGGGGTTGGGGGATGATTTGGGGTTTGGAGGTTTTGGGAATTGAGCAGGTGGCGATGTTGATAAGGATATTACTGAAGTTAGACATGGGATCCTCATCCTCGAGAAGATGGGGAGAGATGTGAGTCACAGAGGGTTTCAAAAAGGGACCAGTCAGCCTTGTCGAGGTTCCAGTTGGGGGTGTGCTCAGTGGGGATTTGAAGATTGGAGTGTATAAGAAGAGGGTAATGATCACTACCACAGAGGTCAGCAGTGACTCTCCAACTAAAGTCAGGGAGGAGGTTAGGGGAACAGATAGACAGGTCAATACAGGTGAGAGAGCCTGTGGCAGGATGAAGGTAGGTCGGGAGTTAGTGTTCAGTAAGGACAGGCTGTGCTGACGGAGAGCGTTTTACGATGAACTTGCCTCTAGGGGTGGTGGTATTAGAGCCCCACAGAGGGTTGTGAGCGTTGAAGTCACCAAGAAGGATGAAGGGGTGGGAAGCTGAGAGATGAGGTTGTTAAGGCTGGTTGGTTGAATGTTGGTGTTGGGAGGGAGATAGATATTGCAGAGAGTGAAAGTTTTGTGGAGGGAGATAGAAATACAGATGGCCTGAAGGTCGGTGTGCACACTAACAGGGCTGTGTGGGATATCGTGTCTAACGAGAATGGAGACGCCACCACAGGCCCTGTCAGCATCCACTTGATGTTTGTGATAGCAAGCAAAGTTGTTAAGGAGTAATGGTCCGTGGTTTTCAAGAAAGTTTCTTGTAGGCAGAAGACGACCGGGTTGAAGGTGGAGGCCAGAAGGTCGATTTCTTCAGAATTGGCCTTAAGGCTCCTAATGTTCCATTGTATGATGTTGTGGGTGTTATTGTAATTGATTGTGGTGTATGCCATAAAGGAGGCGGGGGTTATCTGGAGGAAGATCTGCTGGGTCTGAGTTCGCTTGTTTTTTCTTTTGGATTTGTTTCTTTGGGAGCGATTGTTTTGAAAATTGGGCGAGAAGTATGATCGATGTGTTCGTAATCGAACAATCCATACTCTCTTCAGTGTGGGTTTGGGAGGTGGGTTGTTTGTTGATTGGTTGTTTGTTGATAGGTTGTTTGTTGATTGGTTGTTTTTGGTTGGTTGTTTGCTGGTTGATTTGTTGGTTTGTTGGTTGTTTGCTTGGCTGGTTTTAGCTTGATGTATGAAGGTATTAGTGGAGTTGGTGTAGGGGCGGTAGGGGCTTTAGAGTAGGAAGGGGGTTGAGGAGAGAAGTGGTGGTGGAGGTGGTGTGGGTATTGGGTGTGATTGGGTTGTTGGAAATGGTGATGGGCTTAGGACTAGGTAAGAAGAGCCAGGTGAGGTCGGTTTGGGCATGGGAGTTAGTTTTGTTGTGTTAGTTGTGTTTGGGGGCAGAATTAGAGTTAGAGGAGACTACGTTTGAGTAGGAAGGCTTGGAGTTAAGGGAAGCGAGGAATTGTTTCCTGGCCTCAGGGTAGGTTATGTTGGGGTTAAGGGTTTTAAGTTTAGTTATTTGTTTTTCCTGAAGCCAGGTGGGACAGTCTTTCGAGAAGGAGGGATGGTTTGCTGAGTGTTTACCGTCACAATTTGTGCAGAGTGGGGTTGGTGCAGGAGGTGTTGTCATGGTCCGGGCTCGCAGTTACCACAGCGCTTGGCTGTGGCAGGAGTTCTTCCCGTGGCCATACCTCTGACAATTGTAGCAACGTAAAGGGTTAGGAATATAAGGGCGACCTGGATTCTCAGGTAGCCGCAATGATGTGGGAGGAGAGTTGGAGTTGCGAAAGTGAGAAATATGGTGTTGGTGGGAGTTTTGGCTCCGTCTCTTTAGAACGAGACGACGGGCTTCGTAACATGTTGGTTAGCTAGTTCTTCTTGGAGGTCGTCATCGGTCATGTACGCAAGATCGCGGTGCGTATGACGCCTTTGCTGGAGTTTAGGGACGATGGGGGTGACTGTGATGTCGATACCAGAATTGGATAGGGTTTTGGTGGAAAGGAGGGTGGTGGCTTGTGTGTCCCTGGTGCAGTGCACCAGGAGATCACCGGATCTAAGGGTAGAGACTTTGGGGAGGGTACCGACAAGGCCAAAGAGGGCTAGCTGCAGCCTGAAGGATTTGACTGGCGCGCAATAAGACTTTGTAAAATTGTGATATTGTGTGTTATAAGAAACAGATATAATGTCTAGGTTTTGACACTCCATAAACTGGTGTAATTATCATTCATTACCACTAACCACATCTAATTCACACATTATAAACAAAAACAATCCCAGTACTAGATGGGTAAATTTTCTTTAAAATTTCTTTAGAATTTGATATTCAGAAAGAAACTAACTAGGAGCAGTGTGGTTCAGTGGTACAATCTTAATCTTCCAATCAAAACTGTTGTCTAGTTTTCTGATTTGATTTCCCATCTGCAATCCTAAATCATACACGTAAAACTTTGTGCTTTTGCCACACGGGCTGCTTTATCGTCAATACTATAGAAGGGGGTCATACCAATTTCCCGCAAGGGAACATTGTGTAAACAAACAAGATAATGCGAATGGAATTGGAGGAAATGTTAAACGAACCTTAGCTAGAAGGGCAGCAGCATTCAGGAGGTATTGCCAGTCAATCCAGGTCCCCTCAGTCTTCATTACCTTATCCTGAATTCTCTCATTTATTCTTTTCAGTGTGGCAGCTTCAAGTTCTAGACTTTTGGCATGGTTTTCCCACTAAAAAAAAAAAGTAATAAAAAATCAGCCTCTCTTAGCTGGTTGTATGGCTTTATGTTTATGACTTTAACAACCAATAATGTGAAGTACCTGCAACGATAAGACTCAACATTATGGAATAAAACAAAGACATTTAAAGATCGCAGGGCTTCTCTTTGTATCTTTCCATTCAATTTTTTGGAAGTTATAATGTATCATAGGGCAATTCATATTCTACGATACCCAAGAAGCCATTGTACAGCATCCTTTTACTCAAGAAATTGAGATGTCCAGTTCATTTCCAGACCAACTGACAATCTGCAGATACACACATTGAGCAGCATCATAATCTCAGTTGAAATGTTATTTACTGCTCGATGCAAATGCTCCTTAACCCTTACTCTACCAGGGCTTTGAAAAATGTGAGCCCAATTTTTGTAACTATTTTTTTCATATGCATTTTTGACAAACCTTCCTTTCATTTGATTTTTCTTTGGTTGGAATGGAAGCTAAGATATTTATCTTTTGAGTAATGAAAACCAAATTAGGAAATATTGAAAAAAATATGCAAATTAAGCAATTTTTGGCTAAATTTGGTCAACAAATGGCCAATCTTTGCACAAGTATAACTTCTGGTCAATATAGAGATTGTGTTACATATTTAGATTCTTTATAAAATTTCTTTTTCAATGATGCTAATCCATAAGTTTTAGAAAGAAAGGAAAGATAAAAAAACACAAAAAATGATTTTAGTCAAATGACCCCTGAAAACTGCAGCAGAAAAATTATAATGCAGTAGTCACAGTAGACTCGAACCTGGTGTGCTCGCGTGATGGCCACATTCATATCCACTACACCAGATGATCATAGAAAATGCTGTGGTGAAATTTAATTATTATAGGAAAGGACCCAAATAGAAGGGGGTATGCTTGTTTATATATCAAATGAAAAGAATGGCGGTTTAACAAAACATGTGCGATGTACGGTTTGAAACATGATTTTTTTTTTAAAGAAAACAAATAAAACAGGTCAAAAATTTCTCCAAAAAAAGATTGCAGGTAGGGATTATAAAATTAAACCAGAAATCAATATTATCATGTCGTAGGATTTGCATGTTTGATTTTGAAGCACAAATGTGATCTTGAAGATATTGTAAGATTTAAAAGAAAAAAAAACACTTTTTCTAATTTTTTACTTTCACCATTTTTCAAGCTACTTGTTCTCAAAATTCTGTAATGTTACATTTTGTGAAAGAAATAACCAAGTACTTTAAAATGATACCAAAAATACAACATAGGACTATGGTAAAGTCCCATTTTTATGGTGGTTTAAAAACGGCAATAATATCGTTGTGTGATAAAGTAAGAGTTAAAGGTATTAGTATAGATATTTCACCTAGATGAAACGGCATTAAATTCTGAGCAGAACCATCTTGAAATGGTGACTTACAGTTTTGAAGTTATGACAAATCAAAGTTTGTAACAAATTTCAGCATGTGCAAAAGTAACAAGGTATGAACAGGAATTCACAATTCTTTCATGTAAAGTAACAAGGTATGAACAGGAATTATATTTTTCTTCCAAGGTATGAACAAATTCAAATTTTTCAAATATCAAAAAACAGGAATTCTGTCTACTGAACAGGAATTAAATCTTTCATGTAAAGTAACAAGTTAGAACAGATTATAATATCCAATTTCCTTTTCATTTTAGCTTACCCATTCCATTCAAATAAATTGGGGAATGGCAGAAAAACGTTAGCATGAGCAACTTCATTCTGAGGTCACAAAATGATGTGCAATTTATGCTAATTAGATATCTAATTAGGTATTTCAGTTTTCAAATGCTGCAAAATGGTCAATAGGTAACCAAATTTAATGGGATATTTTTGATATATAAATATTTAGTTTATTTTAAACCATTTGAGCCTATGATGTTACTACCTGTCCATACACCTCTACCAAAACTTGCCAACTAACATTTGTTACAGTAACATCTTCAAGGATACAAAATCTTGCAATCCTTCACACGAATATAAATATTCAGTGCTTTTCTACCCTGTGTAGGTGTTTATGATGGAAACCAGTAAGACTTATACATTTTGCAAGAGCCCTGACAACATGGAGACCAGGTGGTTTAAGAAATAAGGAGCCATAAATAATTTTGATTTGCTGGAAAGGGACATTTTGACCAATTTGTAATGAACCTTTTTGATCATCATGTACATATGTCCATCTGAAATTGTAAATTTCCTAAGAACCATGCAGGTTTGCATAGTTTGCAAAGAGACACAAACCACTACGACACCACCAAGAAAGATGGGAGAGAATTAAAGACATGCTGTACAAAATTGAAGAAAAGTAACGAGGTATGAAAGGGAATACAGCTCAAATTCTTCAATGTAATTCTTTATATTTATAGGAGAGAATATTATCATTTGTTATCTCTAGATGACAAGAATATGTTATGAGTCAATTAAAAACAAAAGGCCACATCACAAACATGTATGAAATAGTACAGTGAAATATAAGAGCTACAAACATGTAGAAATGGGTACAGTGAAATATAAAGCACAAACATGTATAAAATTGACAGTGAAATATAAGGAGCTACAAACATGTATGAAATAGTACAGTGAAATACAGGGCTACAAACATGTATGAAATAGTACAGTGAAATACAAGGAGCTTACAAACATGTATGAAATAGTACAGTTTGAAATCAAGGATGCTACAAAATATGTCATGAAATAGTCAGTGAAATACAAAAGGAGCTCACAAACATGTATGAAATAGTACAGTGAAATAAAAGGAGCTACAAACATGTATGAAATAGTACAGTGAAATAAGGAGCTACGAACATGTATGAAATAGTACAGTGAAATATAAGGAGTTACAAACATGTATGAAATAGTACAGTGAAATAAGGAGCTACGAACATGTATGAAATAGTACAGTGAAATTTAAGGAGCTACAAACAATTGATATCAGCAAATTGCAAAGTAAGCAATGACAAATGGAAAGGAAGTGGAAGTTACTTTACCTCATAGAATGGATTTGCCTACCAAAAGTAGTGGGGGGGGGGGGGGGATATAAATTCGGGGAAAGTACCCTCTTGCTCTTCCCAAATCCTGCCTATGCTTGAACTCATGAGCCACAAACAAATATCTTACCCGA
Organism: Chiridota heheva; assembly: GCA_020152595.1. Lineage (NCBI taxonomy): Eukaryota > Metazoa > Echinodermata > Holothuroidea > Apodida > Chiridotidae > Chiridota > Chiridota heheva. Next base: position 798,469 of record JAIGNY010001701.1, on the reverse strand, counting down.
CCGTAATAGAAGAGATATTTCTTTAAGGCTTCTCTGGCTTTCGCTTGGGCACCTTCATTTGCAATGTTTGGATTTCCCTGGTATCTGCTGCATTCGTAGTATTCTGTCCCATGTTTCTGCCAATCTGTAACAAGAAGAAGAATTAACAATAAAACTTTCACTGAACTAAGCACATTATTCTGAAGTCTCTAGAATATAGAATACACATTTGCAGGCAGATTTTGTGGTATCTTTAGGATTAAGTAAAAAAAAAAATCACTTCAATCTGAGTTTGTTTTGTTTTTTTGGAAGGAAAAAATTGCCTTATTGTCATGCCACAAGATTAACATGCATGAAGAAAAATTCAAAATATACAATCTTTCTTTAATAACAACTACACAAAACCACTTGGATTGAATTTTAATCAACAACTTTTCAAAATCCTACAAAGCCATATCATTGAAAATTATGGAACAAGTTCTGCTCAATTGAGATAATATGATATGCATAATTAACACGTTTTCTGTAAGCAATTAATCTAAAGCTATAAATATAATGAAATTAAGAAATGGATTATAACAACTTACCTCCCATACACATCCAGCAGAAATCATGTTTACATCGGGTACATTGCTGTGAAGAAGAAAAGGCAGGAATAAGAACAACACATTGAATGTAATATACTTTTTTTATATACCTACTCAAACCGATTTTTAAGCGAATGTGATTACTCCAAAACTTCAACCAATCAACTGCTGGGGGAATTTTCCCTTTGTTACCCAACCAATCAGCTGCGGTTGCTGAAGGAATAATCATAAACTACAATGCGTGCGCTCGCGTATTACCTTCATCCATACCGCACATATGATTAGAGCGTTTAAAAGCATTTCTATATGCTTGTTTCCATACTGTGCGTAAATCGCCCAGTACTTGATCGATCAATAAGATTCCCCCAGTTGCAGATTGGCTCTTATGGACATGTGAATTTCAGCCATGTGACACTATTTAAATAATTTTTTCAGAAATTGTCAATTCAGATTTGAAAAGGTGTAACAGAAAGAGGTCCTTGGCAGCAATTACTGAATGAAGTCCACTCCTGCTGCTCATTTTGATTTAGATCATCACAATTTCATAACAATATCAGATTAAAAATATCAAGCATAAAAACTTAGCAAGCAACTTTGCTACCTAGCTCTGCCTCTTTACTGCACATTGTGCAACATTATCTGCACCCTAAAATGAGTGACAGGAAACTGCTCTAGATTCTGTTATATAAGGTATATGGTCGCATACAGCCAACCATTAGCTAAATTGCTTTAATATTGATCACAAATCATAACAGTAGCAAAACATTTCATCAAAATTGGTTACACACTGACGATTTTACAGCAATTTCAAATGTCATGGATTTGTGTGATGTATTACCATTCTTCTTTAAATGTTTATCATATGGTGCAGCACATTCTGACCACTAGTTTGTGAGTCTTTACCATACACCACATCAAATTCTAGCAGCAACAGACTTTCCCATCATTTTCACTTCATACAGATTTTGAATTGTTCCCCAAACACCCATCACAAATTTGACATAAATCAAAAGCTGATTAAACTTTGATCTGCCCATGTTCAGAGACCAGTAACAAATGCAGAATCATAAATGAATCTTATTTGACATAGATTTAAAAAATCTTGTGCACAAGACCCTGGCTTGGAATATGATCATTCTTTTAAGTCTTGATTGTTTGGTTATGCATCATGAGAACTTTAACTATCAACACTGCAGCTGTTATTATCAACAGCAAAATATAGGTATCCACTTTTTTCTAAATCAGTCTATCTTGACTTTTCATACACTTTTCCTTATGTCCTTTACACCAAGGATGTCAAAATACCCTGCAGCTTCCTCTCATTTTCTCCCTTACAAATAAATTATGTGATTTACTACTTCTTGACTTTTCATATTTTGATTATAAATCCTTTAATAATAATGTCAAAATAAAAATAAGCTTCCTCTAATTTTCTCCCTTTCAAAAAAAATTATGTGATTTACTAATAATAACTTTTAATACACCTTTCCTAATAATCCTTTACACCAAGGATGTCAAAATACCCTGCACCTTCCTTTCATTTTCTCCCTTTTAAATAAATGATGTGATTACTACACGATAATAATAATAATAAGTAGTAATTTGCATGTAATAAAATATCTCTAAACAAGAAAATAAATTCTAAAATTTAACTTATTCATGTAATTCACTGATTTCCAAATCAGTCTTTCTTGACTTTTCATACACATTTCCTTATATCCTTAACCAAAAGATGTCAAAATAATAACACCTTCAAATAAGTTTGACTTATTCATATTTGATTACATAAATGAAAATAATGATAATAATAATAATAATAATAATATTAATAATAATAGCAATAATAATAATAATATAATAATAATAATAATAGCAATAATAATAATAGCAATAATAATAGCAATAATAATAGCAATAATAATGGCAATAATAATAGCAATAATAATAGCAATAATAATGGCAATAATAATAGTAATAATAATAATAATAATAATAGAACATCAATTTATATAGCTCTTTTTAAAGCGCTGATTCTTTATGTGCCATCATCCCACAAACTGAAACCTTTCTAAATTCCCAAGGGACTATTTTCAACCGTGCAGACATCATGGTGCAGTGGTCTTTAAACCAATCAGGTATCATTACCCTGCTGTGATCTCTTATGCTGAGCAACAAGCAAGAGGGCAACAGGTCCCATTTTTAAAGTTCTTGGTATGACTCGACCAGGAACAACAATGACCTACGGCTGAAGAGCGAGTGCTCTACCAATTGAGAGAGAAAAAATTGTAAGATATTTGTCAATCAATCCCACTATTTCATCAAAACTAAAAACAAAAATACTCACCATATGATTGCAGCCCCCATTCTTTTCTATACAGGCATGGCATTTAGGACACTGCAGAGAAAGAGACATCAAAAGAGAATTCAAAATAATGAGAATTTGAAAAAACTGGAATGATACTGTATCACAGGATAAGATAATGTAACAACAATATATACTGGTATGGGAGGGAGGTTAAAGCCTTACATTTTGCCAGATATAACCATTTCAAGGTCCCTCGCACCCCACCTTTTTGGTGCTGACCACACCGCTGGTTACAGGGACAAACATAACACACTTCTTTTATCATCGGATGTAAAAGAATGGTAAGGCTCCTTTCTGCAAAATGAAAAACCTTTTTGAAATTGGGCAGGTATATGAATTCAAAAGTGACTAAATGAGGGGCTACATGATATGTGCTGTTTGAAAAGCATAACTTCAAAACAATTATTTTTTTGTGGGGGAGGGGGAGACAATGGCTTGGTTTAATTAATACATTGATGTTCAATTGATCAGTTGTGTTATTGTGTTAAAGAATACAAATTATGGCAATTTTTGCACCATAAGGAATACCATAAAAGGTCTACACACTAAAAATCAAACATTTGATTTAATTTGGAGATAATATTTTCCTGCCATCGATCTCGACAAACTACATTACTCACGTCTTTGGTATTTGCACTTATATAATTTGCAGTTTCTGAATCATCAGCACACTTCATTAGCCACCTCTTGACAGTCTCGCAGTCTGTTGGGGCATGGTAAGCACCACAGCAATTAAAACTTTGAAAGTAAAACAAAGAGATATGTACACAAGTACATCCCATACAAGAACAGACTCAAATGATGCTTAAACAATGCAAAACAAAGAGATAAACACAAGTACATCTTTCCAGGAACAGACTCAAATGATGCTTAAACAATGCAAAACAAAGAGATAAACACAAGTACATCCTTGCAAGAACAGACTCAAATGATGCTTAAACAATGCAAAACAAAGAGATAAACACAAGTACATCCTTGCAAGAACAGACTCAAATGATGCTTAATTAATGCAAAACAAAGAGATAAACACAAGTACATCCTTGCAAGAACAGACTCAAATGATGCTTAAACAATGCAAAACAAAGAGATAAACACAAGTACATCCTTGCAAGAACAGACTCAAATGATGCTTAAACAATGCAAAACAAAGAGATAAACACCAGTACATCCTTGCAAGAACAGACTCAAATGATGCTTAAACAATGCTAGTAAACCAAACGTTAAGACTTTCTAAATTGCTCAAATCATTTTAATTTACAAAAACAAAACATAAGATCCATAAAATTCATTACCACAGAAAAAGTCTAGGATGTATGCAAATCTACATGTGTTAATCTGTGATGTCATTGGAGAACTTTATTCTTTTACTCAGGTGAATCATTTGGTAAAGTGTTGGGGAATGAACATCGGGAGTGGGAAATAATATCTTACTTTCTGAGACCACAGAAAATAAATTCTGTGGGTAGACCGCAACAACAACAAAACAAAATACTTAATTCTAAATGGAAATATCAATTTTGTGGCCTTATCTTTCTTTTTGTCACACCTTTTATCCCATTTCCTTTCCTTTATTCATTTTCCCCAATGTCTTTCTCCCTTTGTCAATTTTTTTCTCTCCCCTTTTTCATTTTCTCTCCCCTTTTCCATTTTCTCTCCCCTTTTCCATTTTCTCTCTCCCCCTTTTTTTTTCTTTTTATTTTCTCCCTTTTTCCCTCTTGTATTTCTTTCTGGTGATCTGAAATAATTTCTGCAACGACTGGGACTGCAGCATTATCCACTATATTTTCCACCATGCAGAACACTCCCATTAACCAACAATGCAACACTTTCAAATCTTCATAACCGAACCACTCATACTAAATAATTAATAATATTTAAAAACAATATAAGCTACAGCAATACACAAAATGCATTCTTCCTTTAAAACATGAAATACATGTTAGGGATTTTTTGTGTGTGCTAAACTGCAGGAGAAATGTGTTTTCCTTCCAAATTTATGTGTTTATTAAGTGTCATTTTTCTGTTGTGTGTAGCTTCGAACAAACAAGAACAAAGATTTGGAAATTGCAAGCGATGAGCAGCCTGTTTATCATTCGTAATCCCATGCCATGGTTCAATATCAATTGTTCACGCCTACAATATGCTTCTTCTAAACTACATGAAAAAGACTGATTGCCCAACAGCACTTACCAGAATACAGTTTTGCACTTTGTACACTCGGCTCGTTTACTCTGAGGTTTCTCAGCTCTGACGACGATACCACAATCTCTACCTGGGCAGAATCGGAGGTTACAATGAGTCTGAAAAAAGAAAGAAGAAACGCTTTTATGAAGGAGTACAACAGAAAAGCAAAACAATCACAATAATCATTAATACCTATACAAGAATTTAATCCAAGAAGTGTAGCACATTGATGAAAAGAACATTTCTTGCATCTTATAGTTAAATGTATATTGACAATAAGCAATTAACCTTTCTGGGTTAGATGACTGACAGCCTTTTCAACAATCACCGCATGAATTTGCCTAGCAACAAAATCTGCGTAACTCTCACTCACTCACTGTCCTTTTTGGGTCATGTGTCCCATAAGGCTGCAGTGTACTGTCTCCAACATATCCTGTCTCTGGCAATGTGCCTGGCTTCATTCCAAAAATTCCATCCTAGCTCCTCTCTTTCCTTCACTACCATTCTTCTCCATGTCGTTCTTGGGCATCCTACTTTCCTTCTCCCTTCCATGTCAATGCTGTCATGCAGTGGCTGTCCTCTTTCATTCTTAATACATGCCCAATCCACCTCCATTTTCTAATTTTGACTTTGTTGCTAATTCTCTTTACTTAGTAATTAAATCTCTATAATTCATCATTTAAAACAAGCATCTGATCTTCAAAATTCTTCTCATGCATTTGAACATGAAGGTTTTCAATTTCTCATTGTCAGTCTCATTGGTCTTCCAGGTGACACAATCGTATAAGAGAACTGACTTAACAATAGAATTGAATAAACTGATCTTTGTTTTGACTGAATATATATTGGAGCTCCATATCTTCTTTAATTTCATGAAAGATGTTCTTGCTTTAGAAATTAAGTTAACAATATCTTCTCCACCACCACCTTGTACAAGTTTGTTTACAGTTACTCCTAAATTCTTGTATGTACCTCATTCAGATGTTTATTATTAAATCGCACTTTGTCACAGCATTTAGTATTTACTCTCATAAGTTCAGTATTTTTCTTATTTATTCTTAACCCAGTTTGTGCAGCATTTTGGTTCAGCCTTGTTTGTTTTGTTTGCATTAATGATAGATAGAGAAGGTCAGAACGATGTCATCTGCAAAATCAAGGTCTTCTAACCTTAACATAAACCTTCATCTTATTCCATTACTATTGGCTTCAGTTTTCTTACGCATCACCCAGTCCACTGTCATTATAGAAGTGAAACCAGACATTACATCACCTTGTTTGACTCCTGTCATAACTTGAAACCATTCTGACACCACCCCTTCATCTACTACAGCATATTCATTACCTTCATAAATCATTTTACCATTGTGATGATTTTCTGTGAGATACCATAAGCTGCCATTATTTCCCATAGGCTTTCCCTGTGTACTGAGTCAAATGCTTTTTCGAAGTCAACAAAGGTAATGTAGAGGGTTGACTGCCGTTTGACGACCTGTTCTAATATGTCGCGAAGTATGAATATTTGTTCGGTGGTGTTCCTTCCTCTTCTGAACCCTGCGTGTTCAACTCTCAGCTTGCTGTTAACTCCATTTCTGATTCAATTGATCAAAGCTCTCCCAAACACTTCGCTAGGCACTGATGGTAAGGTAATACCTCTCCAATTGTCACAGTTGGTAATATCAACCTTCTTTGGGACTTTCACAATCAGCCCATTTCCAAGATTTTGGTATTACTTCTGTGTCCCATATTGCCCTGAATAAATCCTCTACCCATTCTTCATCATCACTGCTACTCCTTGGTGATGCATATTATCCTCTCTCCCTGAAAATAAGATGGTTTCACCAGTATTCAGTCTGACTTGAAAAGAACCGGTCCATCAATCTGACTTGAACAGAATCAGTCCATCCACACTCACTCACTCCCAAGATGTCAATGCTGTATTGTTTAATCTCATTGGCAAGCATTGCTGCCTTACCAGTTGAGTAAAGTGATCTTACATTCCAGCTTCCATTGTAAGTAATTTCTTTTGGCTGGATAACTGATGTATTCAGCCAATGAGCTTCCTTGCGGATTTAACCCACAGGCGTCATCCTATCCACAAACCACAGATCGTTACCCATTGGAATCTGGATCGCCGTTGTCCTAAAACCATTTCCAGCATATGCTGGTATATGAGTTACACTTGCAGATTCCATAATAATAGAATGAACTGGATGGGTTGTTAGCCCATCGCAGCAGGTTTCTTGATCTGGATGGGTTGTTAGCCCATCCCAGGTGGTTTCTTGAACTGGATTGAATGGGTTGTTAGCCCATCATAGCAGATTTCTTGAAGTGGATGGGTTGTTAGCCCATCCCAGCAGGTTTCTTGAACAAGATGGGTTGTTAGCCCATCGCAGCAGGTTTCTTGATCTGGATAGGTTGTTAGCCCATCCCAGCAGGTTTCTTGAACTTGATTGGATGGGTTGTTAGCCCATTATAGCAGATTTCTTGAACTGGATGGGTTGTTAGCCCATCCCAGCAGGTTTCTTGAACTGGATGGGTTGTTAGCCAATCGCAGCAGGTTTCTTGAACTGGATGGGTTGTTAGCCCATCATAGCAGGTTTCTTGAACTGGATGAGTTGTTAGCCCATCGCAGCAGGTTTCTTGAACTGGATGGGTTGTTAGCCAATCGCAGCAGGTTTCCTAAACTAAATGGGTTGTTAGCCCATTGCAGCAGGTTTCTTTTCAGGGTTTTCCTTCCCTTTGCCAGAGCCTTGTTAGCCTAGAACCAACTGGGGCACTAGTTACCTAGAGGAACCAACAAGAAGGTAAGGTTGACTTGGGTGAACTATGGGTCACTGACAGGCTACTAATTTTTGCATTTCACTTACCTAGGTGAGCTAGTCAGCCCCAACATATACTGGCTGTGTTGCCAGGCGTAACTAAGTGGGGCAAAATTCCTATGCGATACTGGTACAGTACAGCTAGCTAGTGATGCATGCTTATGAAGTCAATGCAATACACAGTACAAAACAAATTTCTGCACACACAAAATGAGTGACTACAAAATGGTGAACAAAAATTGCACTTATGGGCCCGCTACGGACTTTGTAAATCAGATTCCCGTTACCCAGAATGGTAAGCAAACATAATTTTGTTTATTTCTTTTGATAAAAACTCTAAAGATCCGGAGAAGTGCCATAAATAGATCAAAACTTACGGCAGGCCATATGAACATCCAAATATCAATGCATTGGTCATGCATGATTCCAGATTTGAAGTTTGCTTGCCCCATCTAGTTACCGCATTGCTATGGTGGGTGTGGCTTATTTTTTAACCCAGAGACATTATTTGCAAGAGCATTAAATTTGAATAAGAACAGTCTTTAAATGGTAACAATTTCACTTATAGTTGTCAGGTTGACAAATAAAAGTTTGTACAAATTTCCAACGGGCCAAAAAGTGATGATGTGTAAACAGGCATACATTAAAATGCTTGAATGTAGTTCTCAAACTGCGTTCTACTGTTAAATGTGGGTCAAGGTATAGTAATACTCAATTTTCTGTTCACTATAGAGAATTCCTCCCATTCAAAATACTTTGGAGAAGGACCAAAAAACACTTAAGAGAACAAAAGCAATTTTGCTGTTGTCCCATTCTGAGGTCACAACATTTTGTGCAATTTATGCTAATCAGGTATCTAAGTTTTAAATTGGTTTATTTTTGACTGATTTTGATGTGACTTTTTGCTGCTTGCATGGTTTGAGTATATTTGAAACCATTTCAGCTAATGTTGTTGCTAACTGTCCATATACTAATAGGAAATAGTAATATTTCACATGAAGAAAATTTGGCTTTACATGAATAAGATTATTACATGAATAAGATTATTACATGAATAAGATTATTACATGAATAAGATTATTACATGAATAAGATTATTACATGAATAAGATTATTACATGAATAAGATTATTACATGAATAAGATTATTACATGAATAAGATTATTACATGAATAAGATTATTACATGAATAAGATTATTACATGAATAAGATTATTACATGAATAAGATTATTACATGAATAAGATTATTACATGAATAAGATTATTACATGAATAAGATTATTGTAAAGTGACTTTTACAAAAGCACATGGAATTGCTAATTAGATATCTGGCAGTCCTTTCACATGGCAAATTTTTGAAGAAATTTCAAATAGCAAATACACAAAAAAAAATCAATTGGGGCAGACAACATTCTGTACATTACACAAGAAATTAACACACTATTCAGTACTTTAACCAGTAGAAACAAATTTGACTTAAGGTACTTTTGAAAGAAGTTTTAAGACCTCTTAGTTTGAAGTATGTAGGAGAAGAACCAGGGATGTAGGAAGAATGACATCTCAGGGAGAAGGGAAAGGGGGCAGAAGCTCCCCAAATTTGTACTGGTAAAATAAGTTCCCACCAATCCTCCATCTGGGATCCAAAAGCAGGTTAGTTTTTCTAAAAATCTTCAACTCAAGCTGAAAATCTGGACAAGTCCCACAGTGCTGCAGAAGCCAACAGGATTCCCATTCACAAAAGAGGTAAAGATAAGACCATGGCTGACAGCTACAGACCTATCAGCCTGACTGGCTGTCTAGGAAAACTCATGGATTGAATAGTAAACTGCAGACTCATGTGGCATCTTGAGGAGAAACAGATGCTCTGTCACAGAGCAGGTTTCACTCAAACAGATCAAGAGAGGACCAGGTAACTTACATTGCACAAAATATTGAAGATTTCTTCTTAGAATAAAGATCACACACACTGACTTGTTTGGATTGACTAAGAGAAGGTTTTTGACAGTCTGGAAGGATGGACTCAAGCTCAAACTCAAAGTAATATGGTGTTTTCGATAATATGCACACTTAGATCAACCATTACCGACATAACCGTGAAGCCCTGGTACAGCTTTATGGACACAAAAGCCCCTAAAAACTTCTTAAACAAGGTGTCCCACAGGAAGGAGTTTTCTCACCAACCCTCTTCATTATCTTCATCAATGACCTCATCAATGAACTGCCAAGAAACGCCCACAGGGCAATCTGTGCTGACAACCTGTAATGTGGTACTCAGAAGAGTATATCTTTACAGCACAGGTGTGACTCCAGGTCTTGAACAAGATAGATGCCTAGACCAAAAGATGGCTAGTCTCCATCAATACATCCAAAACAATTTTCACAGTATTCAGCCTCTCCTCCAAAATCCAAGCTGACATTAGATGGAAATGCCTTAACAGAAGAGTCCAACCCTACATACCTTAGAGTGACCTTTGATCTCCATCTCACATGGAAACAATAGACCAAAAAGTACTGTAGCAAGGACAAATTGAGACTTACTAACATGAATAAGCTGGCAAGGACTACGTGGTGAGTTGATCTACACATCCTAAGCTAGCAGGGACTATGTGGGGTGCTGATCTACACATCCTAAAAACACTACACATGCAGGGTCAGGCCAGTGGACTGCCTGGGGAGCTGATCTACACATCCTAAAAACACTGTGCACAGGGTTAGACCAGTGGCAGAAAATGGGATCTCAACCTGGGCCACTGCAGCAAAATCCAACTTTGATCAACTGAACAGGGTGCAAAGCCAAGCTGAACGTCTTATGACTGGAGCCATGAGATCCACCCAATTCACAAGTTGGATAAAATTACAGGTCTACAGTCTTTAGCTGACAGAAAAGACACAAGAATCCTTACCTATGCAGAAAGTTCAAATAACCCCAAACCACCCAATGTTTAACAGAATGCAAAACTCCAACAAAAGGCAGACTAAAATGCTGCAGCTTCTTACACCAGTCAAAACAGCTTGAGAGATAAACCCGTCCTGCTTGAACATGATCCTAAACCAATCCCAGCTCACCTGTCTCATCCACCCTGGAAATAAGACTTCCTTCGATACAAACCAATATCCCTGGAATTGAAAAAGAGAGGTTCACAAACTAACAGAGAACGAAAGGTGCTGGCCATAAAATACATCTGTCACAACTATCCCAGAGACACTTGGATACATGCTTACACCAATGGTTCTGCTACGGAGGTCACCAGAGATGGAGGAACTGAGTCTTCATCAGTTACATCGATGGTAAAGAAAAACTCACACTGCCAACTGGGAAATAGTCCACCAACTTCTGAGCAGAAACAGAAGTCCTATGCGCAGCAGCTAGAGCAATCTTTGATAATGCAGCAAGAACAAGCAATCTTTGATAATGCAGCAAGAACAAGCAATCTTTGATAATGCAGCAAGAACAAGCAATCTTTGATAATGCAGCAAGAACAAGCAATCTTTGATAATGCAGCAAGAACAAAGGGCCAAGTGGTGCTGCTCTCTGATGCCTTCTCAGTCCTTCAATCACTCATTCTTTCCAGTAACAACGAAATAAATGCTCTTACAATTTCTATCGCTGCCATATGTCATTTTTCTCAAAAAGTGGTAATACAGTGGATACCAGCCCACTGCGACATAAGAGGAAATTAGATCGCAGACAGACTTGCAAAAGAAGGGACAGAAACAGAAGAACAAACAGTTACGCTAGTGTCATATGATGAGGTAAAGGCTATCATTACAAAACATGGACAGATCATCACCCAGGTTACAACCAACTACTATCTACTCAATCAAAAGATCAGGTGATCATTTTTAGATTGAGAACTGGACATTGCCGTCTCAACTTTCACATGTTCAACAAGTTCAAATCTGGACTCACAGGAGATTGTCCCTGTGATACAGGACCCATGACAGTTGCCCACATTCTCCAAGATTGCTGCATGCATGAGGTACTCCGCACACAAGTGTGGCCATCACCAACAAGTGTGCAGAAGAAAGTCTTTGGCACTCTCAAGAATCTTCAGGCAATGGCAGCTTTTATTGATATACAGGAATAAACATCTAGAGGGGTAAAAAAGGAAGAGGAAATTCCCACGAAATAATACTTTTAATCAGAAAAGCTCCAATTTTCGGGAAATTACCCTTTTTTGGGGGAAGCTTTCTTCAATTTTTAAGAAATGTTCCTAAATTTGGGGGAAATGTTGCCAAATTTCACTACAATGTCTAATAATTGTACCAAATTTGTGTTCACTTTTGCCAATTTATATTAATATTATCATTTTCTACATGTAACCTCCCAACCAGGCAGAAATCATGCAAATGGACATGTGAAATACGCTCAGAGGCCTTTATTATCCTGGAGGCACGAGGGAACCTATGTGGGACCTTATCTTGAAGAGCCAGAAAAGGAAAAAAGAGAGGATGGTCTGTCAGAATGGTGAACCCTTGAATCATTGGTTGACCACAGAAATTATTTGGTTAGCAGGGTGTGAACTAATTGGGATAGGTTCAGAAGATACCTCAAGGGAATATTTTTATATTTTGCTTATAAACAGAACTAAATACAATTATTACTATTATCATTATCATTATCATTATCATTATCATTATTATTACTATTATTATTATTATTATTATTATTATTATTATTATTATTATTATTATTATTATTATTATTATTATTATTATTATTATTATTATCATTATTAAATGTATAGTCAGTCCTGATTTATGAATAATTTGCAACTTTTAAAAGTGGGCAAGCACTGCATCCCCCTCGATCTGTACCCACCTTCAACTGCGTGTGATATACAAACTTAAACATGTAAGTTATATTTAAACAAAATGCAAAAAATTCAAGTTAAACTCAAAATTGATGTAAAGCTTGTTTGTATTCACCTTTATAAGTTGAATAATACTGTTCATCCAAATAGTAGACAAAATGTTATGACTTATCTACCACATGAAAATGAAAAGAAAAGTCAAAATGCTTACTTTCACACATTCTCTAAAGGCAAATTTCTGATACTTTTCTGTGAGGCTAGTCGTGGATAGAAATGAAAGCACAAATTCTTCAGGAGCTTGAACACGGCAATTGCTTTCCATACATTGTAAACCTGCAACAACAGCAAAGAATGCAAATACTTATTACATAATTATTTTCACAGTCTAAAATTCAACATTGAACAATTATTTTTTTAATTTGTATTAAGATGAATATATCCTTTGATTTCAAGAGTTCTTAAAGGCATATGGACATGTAGATATAAGCATTTGCTAAATTGCTTTAAAATCTATTAACCAGAACCAAAAGGTTTCTAATGCTTTTTCTTCCATCAGCAGATTGAATTGCAAAAATTGTATTAACTGTCATGTCATTGCATACCATAAAATATTTGTTCCATGATATTCATTCATAAGCCGCACCCACCATGCAAATCAATAAAATGTTGACAACATTAGCATTTGCACAATAATTAACAATATCATCAAAGCAAGTGGGATGCGAAAATGATTGCTCATTTATCCTATTTCAATTTATCCCATTTCAAGAATTTGTCAGTAAGCCCCGCCTACTCATTAATATTCATGACATCACTACCACAATATGAGAACATATTACATATGGCATATATTCAATCTACCGTTCATGAGATACAGTGTGGTGTTTACATCCTTTAGCACTTTCATATTAAGCCATGCCTACCATGCATGTTAATGACATCTGTTGATAATATAAGATGTACACAACCACCAACAATATTATCATGCTCAATATGATGCAAAATGGACATACACTTGCTCATTTATCTTTTTTTCACTTAACCCCCCCCCCACACACACACTTATCAATATGCATAATATTATCACCAAAAACATTAGGGCACATCTGCTGACCATGAGCTATCTGTGTACCACACATGACATGAATCTAGTTCATAGTTTTTGAGATATTGTGTTTACAGGCTTTTTGTTTACAAAATCATATTAAGCCCTGCCCACTTCGTATATTAATAAAGTCAACATTTTTATACAATGAACACATACACACTAGCTAACATCATAAGTATAATACATATGAAACAAAACAGACATGTGATTGTCAAAATGAAAGCATTTCAAGATGTTTATATTAAGTCCTGCTTACTCATTAATATGCATGACATCACCACCAAAAACAATAAGGCACAACTACAGACCATGGACAATATGTGTACCAAATATGACATGGATCCAGTTTACCGTTCTTGAGAAACTGTATTTACAAGCTTTTCAGCAAAATCATATTAAGCCCTGCCCACTATGCATACTAATTAAATTGAATGCTTTTACATCATGAACATGTACACACCAGCTAACATCATAATTACACCAAATATGAAACAAAACAAGACATGCAGTTGTTAAAATAGGAAAACTTCAAATTTTTTTACATTAAGCCCGCCTACTCATTAATATGCATGACATCACCATCAAAAACAATACGGCACATCTACAGATCATGGGCTATCTGTGTACCACATATGACATGAATCCAGTTTACCGTTCTTGAGAAACCGTATCTACAAGCTCTTTTCAGCAAAATCAGATTAAGCCCCACACACTATGCATATTAAATTATTTTTTTTTACATCATGAACATGTACACACCAGCTAAAATAATAATTACACCAAATATGAAACAAAACAGAAAACAGTTGTTAAAATATGAACATTTTAATATTTTTATATTAAGTTCCACCTTAATATGCATGACACCATCATCAAAAACAATAGGGCACATCTAAGGATCATGCACTAACAATGTGCCACTTATGACTTCAATCCATTGTATTGTTTATAAGGTATTGCGATTACAAGCTCGATTTGACAAAACCACATTAAGCCCTGCCTACTGCGCATATTAATGAAATTCAACATTTTTATACCATGAGCAATTGGACATTACCTAACAACATTAATATACCACATATGAAGCAATACAGACATAACGGTTGTTGAAATATGAACATTTCAATATTTTAACATTTAGCCCCTACCACTCATTAATATGCATGACATCACCACCGAAAACAATAGGGCACATCTTCGGACCACATATGACTTGAATCCACTGTATTGTTCTTGAGATATTGCGATTACGAGCTAAGTGTCTCACACACACACACACACCACATCTTGATCAAAAAGGTTCCTGATGCTATCACATCGGAACCAAAAACCATCACAGTAGCAACAAATGTCATCCTTTTTCAATTTCAGACACCAATTTGCATATTTTGTTCATATTTTGTGATGTATTGCAAGACCACCTTGTAAATTCTTTGGCTTTGAATGTCTAGCATAATTCTTTCAAGTAAATTCTGACCAAAAGGTTTTAAATCTTTACCATACCCCCAATTAAATTCTAGCAGGAAAAGACTTTCCCATGATTTTTATTACTACAATTTAGGAAAGAAATTTAAAGAATTACATAAACATTTCGAAGTGTCTGCCCAGTCATGCATAACAAATTTCACATGAATTAAATTGATCAAAAACTAAAAGTGCCCAGTCAAGGAAGTTTTCATTTCAACACAGATTTACAATATCATGAGCTTTGAACATGTAACACTCAAGTCCGGTTCAACCAAATAGTGCCTCATGTGTCAATCAAACCCTGACTCCAGGAAAGTATCTTTCTTTAGGGAAATTGATGTCAATAATAATTTTCACTTTTACTTTCTCAGGCATTTCTTGTTGTGTAGTATCTTGCCAGTTTAAAGTTGATTGGATGAGTCATATAAAGACTACAGTATCAGACTGATTGATGAGACTTGTCTGCAAGCTAGAGTACTTATATTTTTTTAATAAGATGATATGGTGAACAATATAGCATAAAAGGTTCGACCAGGTCAAAGACAGGTATAGGCCCTATTCCCCCTCTCCACCCTAATCAACATTTTTCTTTGTCTCCTGTTGTATAAATAAAATTTGTTCGCCACACAACCGTGACATTTACACTTATATTTAGCTATTGATCCCGTCCAATATTTTAGTCTTATTTGCCTACTTTGGACAAGAAATACCAATGAAAAAGATAAGTTGGACAATTTTTCCCCCTCTCCCTGTAGCCACAATCACTCTGCCCAATGCCCTCCCCCCTTCCCCTCCAATCAAGTGCCTCAGATCCCCGCTATACTGCTCCCTTACACTTTTTTTCTATGTCAATCATAGCCCAGCAAAATATGTCCGGTTTTACTGCATTTGATTGGTCACAAAATTTGCAAATATAAATGTATATAAAACAGCAACGTGTTTGGAAAATCCCATCATACCTCAAACTCTCCCTTACTTCACATGAAACTAGATCCGGCATGGACCCTCAGAACTCAGTTTATTGCACAATACATGACAAGCTTCATTGAGAACTTATATGGAAGGTACTACTGATTATATTAGGGATGTGATATTTATACTTAATAAAGTACTCATTGAACTGAGTTTTTTATCTCCTAATAAATCTACTGACAAGTGTAAAGAACTATTTTGAAGGAAAAATAACCAAAATTATGTACTTTTAAGAAAGGAATCTGAGATATACTTAAGAATTTTCCACATTCAAATCCCATGGTACAGTGGAACTTTCTTCTTCGCGGCTAGAAGTATGATCAAATGTGTGGCCTTGCGCCTACCAGGTAGGTGATTGTAAATAAATTATTTCCACATGGATGGTTGGAAATACGGAGATATTTCGTTAAGTTCAAGGGGGAAAACAGTAGTAATTTCTTTATCAATTATGGTAAACAGTTCCATAAAGACAAATGAAACATAATGAGGGGAATAACTTAAAAAAAAAAAATTCCTTAATATTTCAAACGTTTATTTCTTTAAAGTCACCAACAAATTTTCTCAACTTTTGATAATGTGTTTCAAAGAAAATGAACTTTCTTTAACAAATAAGAGATAACTAGTGCGGCACTTAAAACAGGGTAAATTAAAGGTGCAGTAAGATAAAAGTAACTTGGAAGAGTCAGCTATGGAGGTGGGGAGGCTTCTGTGAAGGGGAGGGGTCAGATGATATATATAGCTGTAGCTGACAGGATCCTAAAATTCCTGTTCACTTTGCCATGGTAACTCAACAGTCTGCTTCGTTAGGGAACTCACAAACAGTAAATACCTGAATATTACACTTGAATATTGTTCTGACTTAAATTCTCTTTTGATGAAAGTTACTGGAAAGGTTTATAAAATAACAACAGTGTAATAATTAAATTACATAAAAAATGAAACAAACTGTGGGTAAAAATGATACACTTTAAGCAGCATGAACCACTTGGACTAACTTACCTAAAGCAATGCCGTTATTAATAGAGACCTCAAAATGTGACGCCCAGCACCTTCTGCAGAAGTGGTGGATGCAGCATAAAGCAGTGAAATCACTGGTAGGATGAATCTGAAGACACACAGAACAACTGTTGCTCATAACTGACGGCCGATTCTGTTGAGCAAAAAATAAAACACATGCAAATTTAATGGCAAATGCATTTCCAAGCCTTAATGAAAATTAATGGTAAATGCATTTCCAAGCCTTAATGATCATATTGCTGTAGTTTAATGTCAGGTACAGGTATATAAAAGTTTTTTCAAAATAAATGTTATGGTTTAGGGACAGCACACTTGTTTAATCATCAAATGCCATGAATTGCTATTGACCGCAAAATTCCTCTTTTAGGCTGTTTATAGATTGAAGTCACATTTATGGCCAGCTACATAAGAGGCCACTAGATGAAGAGATCTTTTCATCTTGAAAAACATCATGACAAGATGTTGGCAAGGATGCAAACCTATGTACATGAACAAAGATCTTGTAATAGACTTGGTGTATTGGGACTTTTGCATGAAAAACATGGTACTTATTATTTCTGGTGCTTTAAAGCCTTATGATGAAAGTTAAAAATAAGTCATGAAAGGTCCATACTTATAAAGGTTATTCCTAGTTTCATTGGCATAAGCAGATGAGTACACATAACTCTCCTGATAAGTCCATCACAGGTACCAGTGCTGGTACTGATTTACAGCTGAGTGGACTGGAGCAAGTAGAGTGTCTTGCTCATGGACACAATGCAGGGCTCATGACGTGAGTCAAACTGAGTACCTTTTGCATATGAGCAAGACTTCTTTACCATTGCACCTCCATGACAAAGAACCCCATGAACAAATATTTTTAAGTCGTAGAAGAAAAGATAAACAATTAGTTGAAACAATGTATTGAAATAGTGCTATACTAATTATCAAAGTCCCTATTTCTTCAAATTGATATTTCCTCATCAAATTTCTCTAAAATCAA
Source organism: Chiridota heheva (assembly GCA_020152595.1). Classification (NCBI taxonomy): domain Eukaryota; kingdom Metazoa; phylum Echinodermata; class Holothuroidea; order Apodida; family Chiridotidae; genus Chiridota; species Chiridota heheva. The sequence goes on along the minus strand of JAIGNY010001701.1, from coordinate 780,172 downwards.
ACATATGTTTGACTTCATCCTACAAATCTTCGATTTCTACAAAATATGTCTATTAAAGGTATTTTGATTGGCTAAAACTATCATCTCTCTCAAAACCGGACTATAAAATTCACTTTAATCAACATATTGTGACAATTTCAGAGATGATATGAGTTTTAGCCCAATCAGAACGCTTGTACATGTAATCGACATATCTCAGAGAAATTGAACATAATGTATGTAGGATGAAATCGAACATATGACAATTTATGGACTTATGACACACTATACATGTTGCACTTAATATTTGAAACAAATCATAACTCTACACATCATTTATGCCTGGGATGATACAGTACCTTTGGAATGTTTCTGGCATATATCCCCTTCTCTACAAGTAAATTTGCAATGTCTTGTTCTGTCCTGAAAAATAGGAGATAGAAGATAATATTAGGCTGGTATTTAACAACAAGCAACAGAGGATAAACTATATCCAAAACAAAATGAAAATAGGATATTTTATGTTTGTTCTATTTTGACCTCTGCAACAATGAGCTTCAACTACCAGATTTGTAAATGAAACACATTGTGTCTCACAAAAATACTTCACCACAATCTTTCACTTATCAGGACAGGAGGGCAGGGGTGGAAATAATATTCTACTTTCTGTCTTCAAAAACATTTATACCAGTAGAGTATACCACATTAACAAAACAAAATGCTCATTTCTAATAGGAAACACCAATACTTATCTTTAAAGAATTGTTAGCTTAATTGCAAATAATTTTCTTTCTTTTGTCTAGCTGGAAGAAAATGTGTATCCCTCTTTTCTCGTTTGCAGAGATTGCAGTGATGATTGATAGCTTGTCACAAAATTTCAACTTTGAGATAGATGTCTCAAATGTCACATAATTCTTGGCACCTTTTGCAAGGAATGTCACCTCAGTTTTGCCTTTGTCACATTTGATTTGCATACTGTAGATTGACACATCATGACCAGTGATACTCATAGAAAGGATCATTTGGTCATGTCTGTTTCATGAAAAATGGAATCCGCCACTAAATGCAACATCAAATTACCAATAAGTGTGAGTGATGGGGTAAAACATGTCACAAAAAATCAGACAAATTTTAATACATCTGTTTATGTTCATTTTGTCACAAAATTTTCAAAATGTCACAGATTTCTGGACAATGAATTTTTGTAACAAAATGTCACCATGTCACGGATGCTCTATTCTCTACCTTGGTTTGTTCCTTTCTTTCTTTCACACCTTTTCTCCCCTTTTCGTTCATTTTTTCCCCATTTTCAAAACATTTCAAATAAATGAGATTTTAACAGAATATTTGCAGTACGTCTGATTCTTTCATGCTTCCTGTCATTTATTCTTTAGGCTTTTTTAGGATAAATGAGATGTGCATGCTAAAAACCTAAACAGCTACAGTAGTTTTCAAATATAATCATGACATAGATTTTGTGATATGGTGATATATTGTGCTATGTTTGTCCATTATAATCAATATCTTATTTACCCATATTAGGACAGCCCTAATAGAAGTGAAGGTAATGAAGTACGGTATTTTAACACATGATACAGTATTCATGATGTATGTATCTTTACTTTGTGGATGTACTGTGCTTGTGAAGTATTTTTTACTATCACCCTCTACATCCAGAGCCCAATGTAGGTCTCAGTCAGGGTTCAGCATATGGCTCAGATATTCATGGTGGTCAGATAATAGTCAGGACTTACTGCACTGTACTTCCTTCATTACTAATGAATTCATATTGTATGAGCGTACAATATGCAACCTTTCCTGATCATAATGATAGTGTAGCCCTTGGCATTCAGGAAATTATTCAGCAAAACTTAGTGAATTCCACTTTCAATGGTGACAGATAAAATCAAGAAAAATCCTAAAAACATCACACAATTTTTGACCTTGTGGAGATTAGTCATGGTAGTTGCCCTACAGTGAAGTTATTGCTCAGACTGGGATTTAGTTCAACTTCATGGGGTCCAGTGCCTCAGGTGCTATACTGTTCCTGAAAGTTTCAGATATTAAAAGCTGGACAGTTTCGGGAGTCAAATTTTACCAAAAATAGAAACTGCCTGATGAATAACACTTGATCAAATAAATCATTTCTTCAGGAAAACTGGTCTGTCAAACATTCCAGTGAACCAGTCCCTGATTCAGAGAGCTAGAACCCTCTGCTTCTACAATCTTAGACAAAACTTGTTGGGACACTCCCCTTCCTCCATTCAATGATGGTTAGATGGGTGAAATATGTTGATAATTGCTTTCCTGAAAAATAGCTGTACATGAAAATTTGAAAAAAACATGCAATTTTTTTTTTACTCCAAGATTGTAGCATCATCTTTAGTGCAAATACTGTTTCATTCCATTTAATAGCTGGTAGGAAATTGTTTTGTTTTCCAACCCACAGAATGAATGCCCAACAAACTGTTAATCAGGACAAAATTTGAAAAAAATTCACTAAAATAATAAAATTAGAAAAATAAACATCCAGGGTTTACATTATTAGATTTGCTGTTATTAGTATGGTAAATATTAACAAAACCTTTCATTGCTGAAGTCTATTAAAAACATGATCAGTCCCCAGAACACTGCCTTAGTACCTTATTTTCATTTTGTCTGTTTTGTTTGCTCTAGAATCCTTTTACACAACTACATGTAAGGGTTAGGACTTGCCCCACAATTTAAAAAAAAATGTCTTTCATTGATCAAGCTCTGAGAATACATGCATATGTGTCATTCTACCAGGGTTCATGCATTTCACATTATCTTTGTATGAGTTATGTGTAGTCTCCACAATTAAAGGTAGTTACTGTAGTAACCCATCACTCCGTTCCCTGTATGTCAAGCATGATAGCCGCAGGAAATATTTCAAGGCAAGGGCATTATAAAACTTAATACAATGGCCGCACACGTTTATAAAGGATATAAATACTCCATTTCTAATTTCAATTTACAGTGGCATTTTGTAAAGTGTGTCAACGTAAAGACGCATTGATTTTTTTTACATATATCGCCTATTTACTATTTTAAACAGTTTTAACTTTTATAAACCTTTTCATATCTGTATTTTTAACAATTAATTTTTTGTATTTTTTTGTCTTTTTTCCTTCTTGACTTGTACATGTATGTTTTTTTATTGTAAAGCGCTTTAGAGCAATTTTATATTGGATAAGGCGCTATATAAATAATGTAAAATAAAAAAATTAATTAGATTTACCTGTAAAGGAAATTCCTATTTGTGATCAATGTGGGATAGTATTTCAGATTATGATGTAAAAGACTTTTAAGGAGAGAAAGATCCTATGATATGAATACCGAATGAAAAAAAAAAAATTGCAATTGATAGTCTTTGTATTTCTCAAAAAAACTTTAGTTTTTCAAGAAAGGATACAACAAAAATATTCACGTTTGTGCAAAATATTTGAAATTGCAGAAGCAAAGCAAAATGAGCTCTTTGCTAGTATTCTTTGCCACAATTTCTACTTATTAGTCTGATAGTCCTTCTCAGTTAAAAGGTAAATAAGAAGTATGCTTAACTTTCTAAAACTCTTTATCAAAATCAATCACTCCTCTTCAAGACATCTTCAACTGAACACGATCTTAAACCACTGATTTCTGTAAGCAAAGTACTAACCTAAAATGGGAAGCTACTGTACTGTAATGTTAGGGCAGCACTACTGTACACTAAGATGTTCAGAGAGGTAAAAAAAATATTTTACTTTCTGGGACCACAGAAAATCTTAAAAAACAATTATGCAACTATACCTCAACAAGAAGGAAGAAAATTTTATTTTTTTTTTTTCTCGTTTTTTCCCTTTCTTTCTTTTACACCTTTTCTCCTCTTTTTATTTTCAATTTCCTTTCGTCCCTTTTCTTTCTTTTCTCCCCTTTTCTTTCTTTTCGCCCCTTTTCTTTCTTTTCTCCTCTTTTCTTTCTTTTCTCTTCTTTTCTTTCTTTTCCCCATTTTTCTTTCTTTTTTCCCTATTCATTTTCCTCTGTTTCCCCTATTTCTTTTCTTTCACTTCCTCTCTTTTCTTCCACTTCCTCTCTTTTCTTTCATATCCCCTCTTTTTTTTCTTTCTTTTAAACTCTTCTTTCCCCCGTTCCTTTCCTTGTTTTCTTTACTTTCTTTTCCCCTTTTCTTTTCTTCTTTCTCTCCAATTTTCTTTTCTTTCTTCCCCTTTTCCTTTCTTTTCATTCTCCACTTTTCCTTTCTTTTTGTTCACTTCCTTTCTTTTCCTGTTCCCCTTTTCCTTTCCTTCTTTGATTTACTTTCTTTTCCCCTTTTCTTTTCTTTCTTTTCCCTTTTATTTTTGCTTTTTCCTTTCTTTTGCCCCGTTTCCTTCCTTTTTTCTGCTTTTCGTTTCTTTCTTTCCCCTTTTCCTTTCTTTCTTTCTTTTGTTTACTTTCTTTTCCTGTTTTTCTTTTTCTTGCCCATTTCCTTTTCTATCTTTCCTACCTTTCTTTTTTTCCTTCTCCTCTTTTCCCTTCTTTCTTTCTGCCATTTCTTTCCTTTATTTCCCCTTTTCTTTACTTCCTTCCCCTTTTCTTTTCTTTTCTTTCTTTCCTCCCTTTTCTTTTCTTTTCCCCATTTTTTTCTTTGCTTCCCTCTTTGTCTTTTCTTTCTTTCTCTTTTTAATTCTTCCCCCTTCTATTTCTTTTTTCCCCTTTTCTTTCTTCCCCCATTTTTTTTCTTTCTTCCCCCTTTTCTTTTCTTTCTTTCCCCATTTCTTTTCTTTTGCTCCTCTTGTTATTTTTGGAGATCTGAACAAATTTCTGGGACCCTTGGTGTTATATTTTCCACCCCCCCTGTTCACCTAGGCAGTGGGTCACCTTTTACTCTCATAGACCACAGTACTTTTGATCAACTACTGTATTTACTAAGCAGTAACTTTTAGGATATTTCCACAACCATCCTAATCTTGAGGATACTAAAGTAATGTTAAAAACAGCCAACATAAACAACAATTCGGACTTCTTGTGATATGTGCCAAGCTGCTTTCTTTATGACGTAATGAATATTTACCCTGCTCAGCGTAGCAGGGATATTTACGAGAGTTATGAAAAGAATGAGGGTTAGTAGAGGTTTTATGGAGGTCAGGGCTGGCTGGTAACTATGTTTTGAAGGTTGGCTAGAAGTGCATTAGAATCAGGTCATGTGACCAGATTGCATATTTATAGCATGGAAGGTAAGGTATAACTTGAAGTAAATTCCTATAGTTTATGTTGATGAAATGATCGTATATGAACCTATTAACAAAGCAGCTACTATACTCAAATTCTTTCCTTCTTCCGTCATGACCAGATACAGTAGGTTACAGTACACAGGATATACAATTTTGTTATTGCCATGAGTACCATTGGATTAGGGTAATAACAAACACCCTTCAACTGTTAATAATTTCAGTAGTAAACCATGTTGCATCAATTATGCAATTAACATTTACCTTAAAACACAGTAAAATATTCTTTTTTGGAATGCCTGTTTTACTGCTGAACAGCTTTTTGGAATTCTGTACATGTTTAATGATACAACTAATATAATACCTTGGATTAATTAAAACATATAAAATATGCTATTTCCATCAGTCTGTGTTATATATGTATTAATCTGTTTACAATACTATTCAATTTCCATGCATTAGTTAAAGCAAGAAGACTACCACATGTACATGTAGTTATGAACAAATCCGGCTTTACTCTATTGTTTAGTGTAGATAGCAGGTTCAATAAAATTTGTTTTTCAAAGGTAAGTCTGCACACATACTATACATACTCTACAGTTTTAAGTAAACAAATACCACAATAGTACAGAGTATATTGAAATAAGAACAATAAATACCGTCATGATTTGCATGCCCCATGCAAATTGACACACATATCATGACCAAGCCAATTTTAAAAATGGCATCTCACATTAATTCCCACATGGCATCCCATGTCCCACATGGCCTCCCATGTCCCACATGGCATCCCATGTTCCACATGGCAGCTATGTCCCACATGGCATCCCATGTCCCACATGGCATCCCATGTCCCACATGGCATCCCATGTCCCACATGGCATCCCATGTCCCACATGGCATCCCATGTCCCACATGGCATCCCCATGGCATCCCATGTCCCACATGGTATCCATGACCCACATGGCATCCCATGTCCCACATGGCATCCCATGTCCCACATGGCATCCCATGTCCCACATGGCATCCCATGTCCCAACATGGCATCCATGTCCCACATGGCATCCCATGTCCCACATGGCATCCCATGTCCCACATGGCATCCCATGTCCCACATGGCATCCCATGTCCCACATGGCATCCCATGTCCCACATGGCATCCCATGTCTCACATGGCATCCCATGTCTCACATAGCATCCCATGTCCACATGGCATCCCATGTCCCACATGGCATCTCACCCCATGACATCCCATCCCACCCCTTGCCCCACATGGCATTTAACCATATCTCCCAAATGGCATCCCACCCAATGTCCCACATGACATCCCATCCGCTCCCTTGTCCCACGCGGCATTCCACCATATGTCCCACATGGCATCTCATTGTATGACCTACATGGCATCCCACCCTATGTCCCACATGGATCCCATCCCATGTGCCAAATGACATCCCATGCCCGACATGACATCCCATCTAATGCCTTGTCCCACATGGCATTCCGCCATATTTCCCACATGGCATTCCACCAATAGCATTCCACTGTATGTCCCACAAAGCATTCCACCATGTCACACAAGGCATCCCACCCCATGTCCCACATGGATCCCATCCTATGTGCATGTCAAACATGACATCCCTCCCTATGTCCCACATGGCATCCCTCCCTATGTCCCACATGGTATCCCTCCCTATGTCCCACATGGCATCTCTAATTATGTCCCCCATGGTATCCCTCCCTATGTCCCACATGGTATCCCTCCCTATGTCACACATGGCATCTCTCCCTATGTTCCCCATGGCATCCCACCATATGTCCCGCATCAGTGGCTTCCCACCTGATGTCCAACATGACTTCCCGCCCTATGTCCCACCATATGATCCCCATGGCCTCCTACCCTATGTTCCACATGGCCTCCTACACTATGTCCCGCATAGCCTCCTACCCTATGTCACACATGACATCCCAATCTATGTCACGCTATTATTCGTGGCATCCCACCCATGTCCCATGTGGCATCCCACCCCATGTCCCCACATGGCATCCCACCCCATGTCCCACATTGCATCCCACCCCATGTCCACATGGCATCTCACCCCATGCCCCACATGGCATCCCACCCCATGCCCAACATGGCATCCCACCCCATGTCCCACATGGCATCTCAACCATGTCCCACATGGCATCCCACCATGCCCCACATGGCATCCCACCCCATGTCCCACATGGCATCCCACCCCATGTCCCACTTGGCATCCCACCTCATGTCCAACATGGCATTCCACCCAATGTCCCACATGGCATCCCAACCCATGTCCCACATGACATCCCATAGGCTCCATAAAAAGTCTCATCCTAGCTATCACAGTCCCTGATTGAGCATACTACATGTATGTATGAAAGTGTCAGTTCATATAATAAATTATATACAAATGACCTGTTGAATAAGAAAAAAAAAGGCGGAGTCAATATGCCTGATATAGCCCTTGGTGTATACCACACGGTATATATTATATCATATGTTCCACATGGCATCCCTCTCTATGTCCATATGCAGTCACATCCTGTCACACTCCTTGACTAAGCATACTAAATTTAAAAAAAAGTCTGGTCACTTCATATACTGTAGCAACTTTATGCAAATCGACACAATAATAAAGACGGATTTAATAATTATGCCTGATACAACTGTTGGTGCCCAAATATATTTAAAGTTTTTAAGGATCTTAAATTTCCAGTACTACGAGAGAGACGCTTAATGATCTTTGAAGAATATTGAAATATTATATCATTTTACAATTATCTTGTAGGGAAATATCAAATATTTTGTAGACTTTATAAGGAAACTAGTCTTCAATCTGTTTTAAGTGTCTCTGAAAAACTAACATTTTGTAAGGAAATTCTAACCTTCCATTAGGATATCTAAAGAAACTTTTAACTTTTTCTGAGGAACGGATGAAATCCTATTACATAGGTAGCATTATGCTTCGCATGCTCACCAAAAACAAGATCTACAGGATCGTTGATAAGTATATTTCTTTAACTTTTTCAAGCAATTTTGCCTGGAGTAGAATGTAAATAGCACTGAAGTTCTTTAAAATAGGGCTGCCAAGATATGTGTAAATCAGATATCAAATATCGTGGACAAAAAAAAATCGCAATATATCGCCATATCGCAATATTTATGTTATGATTATTAATTTTCAAAAACTTCTTGTGTTTTCAGTAAGCAGATCTAAATGTTTCCATCAAATTTATGATCTAATGAAAGGAAGCATAAAAGAATAAAATTTACTGCAAATATTCTGATAAAATTTCATTCATATTGTTTCACAAATTTGTTATAATTTGAGTTTATACATGAAAAATGTTATATATCACATATCAAATGTCATATATTCATGATATTTTTGGTATTGTGAATAAAGCAATATCTTGATATCATGATGATTAACGTATCATGACAGCACTATTGAAAATGCCATATTTACTGTCTTGCATTGCCAAAACCCACTCCTAACCCATTCTAATCCCCCCACAGCTCAACTACACTTTAATACACTAAGTCTAACAGTACTTCTTTTAATCTCTTTGGAGGGTTATTCAGCAAGTCAACTTGATATATACAGTAAGCTCACATGTTGTCTGCTTAGAATTGAAAAGCATGTCAGCAAAACCTGGATAGATGGAAATCTTGTGCAAACTAATGTACTGGTGTCTTCTACTGAAGAAGGATATAGCAGAAGGGTATATATAGAAAAATATATTCACATGGTGTTCACAGGAAGAAATACTAAGCCAAGTTGAGGTTTTTTCAAATACCGTTAAGTTATAATAAGTTTAACCATTTCCTCAGCTCGAGGGACTCATCAGGTCAGTACTAATCCCAGTTTTCATGGTAAAAATAGATGGAGTCCCTAACTTTCCCTGGAATCCGAGCCCGAGGGCAGCAGTCCATTAAAGGTTTACTCCCCACCTACGCTGGTACCCATTTCATGCTGGACTGGTTCGGCCTCACAAAAATGCTAGTAAAACCCCACCAATGCTGGTACTCATTTTATGCTGGACTGCATTGACTTGAAGGAATATTCCTGTAAATTTTCATTTTCATACATATGACAGGACAATGAGAGAAACAAATTGGTGAAAAACCATACTGATACCATATTCTGTTCATGAGTAAAAACCTATTTTCTTTTGTAGAAATACATAAAGAACTAGAATTTTAGCACTCTGCAGAGCGCATACAGTACCTCCATCCCTGTTCGTTCCCCACCGGAATACAATCTACCTCAGAAACTCTTGACTCACCAACTTATAACCTCAAATCAGTATCTGTTAATCTGTATTGTCACTCGTTCTTGAGGATCATCACTTGTGATCATTGTTTTCGGTTTAATTCAGGCTAAGCATTCATTGTTGAAGCTCTATTCAGGGTAGATTTCATATTCCATCATTTTCATTCATTGCAGAAACCAATTATTTTTATTTCTTTGATACAAAAGACCACTTCACTTAATTTTCTTTGAGTCCAGAAAATTGATTGTATGGCTGTTCTTTCATGACATAAGCTCGTTGTTCAGCACATTCCATTGGAAAGCTTCAACTAAGTCTTGATAAATCTTGCCCTACTATATCCTACTATATAATATATATAAATTTTAATAACTTTTTCCTTAAGCAGTAATAAAACCAAACACCAAATTTGATCCAAATCCAGTCATCACTTTTTGAGTTTTCTTGATGACAGACAGACAAACAAACTAATAAACTGAGGCAAAAATATGACCTCATAAAAAAAAATTGTGCAACTGGTTCTATCACTACAATAACCATTAACCACCATGACGGCCGGCCCAAAAATAAGCAAGGAATGTCATGAAACTTATATAGGGGCCTTATAATAAGTCTTAAAATTTCCTGTAGGGATTACAAAAATAACAATCCATGGTTGAAACCCGTTTTAAACAGATGCAGAAATAACATACCAGCAAGTAAATTTGCCGTGACTTACAGTACAAACATTTTGATAAGTTTTCAACACTTATGACTGTGCCATAAAAGATTCAAAAGTGCGCTGCCCTGAACCAGCTATACTGTAGGAAAACTATTCTAACCCATCCCTATTCCTAACTTTACTGTATTTGATACAATCCACTGGGAAATGGTTTTGATGCTTGTGAACCATGCTGAAATCTCGGCAACTGTGAAACATTTTTGTTCTTTTATTTTGCAATCTTTTTTTTCCTTTTTTGTGCAATCTATTTCACTCGTCACGTAAACTTTGCATTTATTTGTGGGGAAAATAACATTCATAGCCTTTTTGTCTATGAATTTCCGGGTCAGGTTTACAGCTTGAAAAGCAGGTGTTAACCTAATGCAGCTTTATGCCTGTTGTCAATTGGGCCTAAGCCTTCACATCAAGTAGCTCTAAATATAGCCCTATTCATAACTAATTAGTGTGAAATTCAACTCCTGCCTTCAGTCATTGCATGAAAGTGTTGTGTGTTTGAATGGTATTCGTTGTGAAATGTACCGCACACATGGCTTTCTTTAATATTCTATGATATCTTTATCTCACTTCGCAGATAAGAGCATTTTTGAGGCAATGTCCAAACTTTTCAGAAAATAAATTGAAAAAAGATTAATGGTTAGGCTAATATTTCAATTAAGGGTGTGAACTCATGCAAAACAAGAATTGACACATTTATTGCAATATGATATGGGATAATCTTTTCAAAGTTGTAAATATTAATTGTAACAGAATTTGCTTTTGAGCAATTTTTTTCTGAAGTACAAAATGTTAGCTAAAGCCATTCATAAAGTACTGTGGATAATTTATTGTAACCCAACTTGTTAATGAAAATTCGAGTTGGTAGATTGCAAAAACCATAAGTTAGTAAAATTTATGGGAAGATTTTTTGTATAGTTTTTACATACTAAAACATTTGCATCTAAGACCAAATATAAACAGATAAGTAGGAATTTCCTTGGGTCAGTATAGACATTATACAACAATGAATTATTTATGAGTGACCTCATATTGTGTAGGAATGACCTCATAATGTGCACATGAATATCCATTTCCATGCCTATCATATCCAATTTGCAACAATGTTTGGATGTTTTGTGAATGATCTAAAAGAACAGGCTGCTAAATTTCAAGCCTCGTGATTGATGGTAGGTATTATTTTTCCGTTCTTATAATTTTTACATTTGACTATTAAAATTAAATTTTTCTAGACAAACGTGTGATTTTGTCAAGTGTGAATCGCGTGAGTTTAAACTTTTTGGAGGATTACAGTAAACGTTTAATCGAAGGTTCGTTTAAACGTTTACATGTGTAATCGTCACAGCCCTAATAAATGAAAATGGGGATTTATACAGTGGATGCTGCTCTCTTCGTGAAAAAAACATTTCTTCTTAAACTTTTAGCCACCAAAATGATTTAAGGAACTAAGCGTGACACACAAAAGGAAAAATACTCTTTAAAAATTGTTTCATATATCTACCTTTTTTCAAGCTCTGATAACCGCCATCCATGTGCCATGAGAAGAACCTGAGCTGCTCTGTTTGGGACCTAAAGGAAAGAAAACACAAAGGTTTATGGATCTGAAGAGTTCACTAGATTTACTGCTCTTTGTCTTGCTTTCGAAGCAGGATGAAGAGACATGGGTCATAGGGGTAGAGGACATTGATATTGTTCAAATGAGCATGATTGGGGGTTGTGTGTGCATACTAATTAGCTTATATGCATAACAATGAAAATATTTGTATTGATGATACTGTCTCTTAAATTAAAGTGGATGTGGTGGTTTTGCTTACACAAATGATCATACTGTATATATGAAAAGCAATGTCATGTTCACACTTAATGGTGAGGAATAGTGTGCATATTAATTATGTTATTTGCATAACAATACTTTTCTGCAAAATGTTTGACCTGAGATCACAACTTAAGTTATGAATGGTGTATATATAACTTGGCACAGGGGTAGAGGACATTGGCACTGTTCAAATGAGCATGATTGGGGTTGTGTATGCATACTAATTAGCTTATTTACATAACAATGAACATATTTGTATCTATGGTATCTCTTAAATTAAAGTGGGAGTGGTGATTTTGCTAACACAAATGATCATACATATGAAGAGCATTGTTCCCCCTAATGGTGAGGTGTAGTGAGCATATTAATTAAGTTATTTGCATAACAATAGACTTTCGTTCAAAATGTTTATCCTGAGATCTAGTGTTTACACGGGTACCCAAAATATCGGGATATCCATCCGACTGCGTTGTTACCCGGTTCCAAAAATACAACCCAGGTATGGATTGTCATACTATTACCAATTGCAAACTGTTTCTGTTTCAGAATTGTATGTTAAAAGAATAAATCTTAACGTACAAGAATTATAAAGCATTTGTTTCCTTTCTATTCAAATGCAATACAATAAAACAAAAATGATGTTGAACGAGCGATGTGGCTAGTAACGTATGTACGCTAGTAGTACTACATGTTCTAGTAGCGCAAAACTTAAAACTCTCTAAACTTTGATGTAAAAAAAGATATCCAAACCAGTGCGCAACAAGTAGTGTGTGTAGTATGCAAGAGCAAATATCGCAGTTGTACATTACTAAACTATTTTGAAAGTGTGTCTGCTATTTGCAGAAAAAAATGTAACACCTATTACGAACCAATTACAAGTTGTGTTCAAATAAAATTGATATTTTTCGCAATCCACCTTTTTGACAGATAATAAAGGACTTTTCCTTTGCCGTATTATGTTACTGAGCATGCACATAACGAAACCGTAGAATCGTGTATTATTCCAAAATACCATGTGTCCCGTCCCGTGAAATTTTGAGGAAGTGAGTATATTATCATTGTACGGTATTTTATAAAGACAGGTAGGTAAATAAAAGAGACAAGAAATTCTATTTTTTCAATATCACAAAAACCAAGATATGATTGAAAAACAAGTTTTATTTAAAATATCACAAGATTTTACAAAGTACACTGTTGGATTTTAATACATAAACTACTTTCAGGAAAAAAATTGAAAAGGCCTTGTCGGAATATCGGATACCCGACCGATAATGCAGGTCGGGTACCCGGTCCGATTTTGGACCCTGTGCAAACACTAGTGAGATCTTAACTTATGTTATGAATGGTGTACATTCATTTTAACTTGGCACAGGGGTAGAGGACATCAGTAGTTCAAATGAGCATGATGTTGTGTGTGCATACTAATTATCTTATTTGCATAAAACAAAAATATTTGTATTGATGTCTCTTAAAACAAAGTGGGTGTGGTGATTTTGTTTACACCAATGATCATATATGTGAAGAGCATTGTCCACACAATAATGGTGAGGTGTAGTGTGCATAATAATTAGGATTTTTGAATAACAATTGACTTTTCTGCAAAATGTCATAACTTAAAGTTATGAATGGTGTATATTTACATGACTTGGCACAGTGGTATAGAGGACATTGGTACTGTATAGATAAGCATGATTGCATAATTTATTGATAAGCATAAGCAGTTGGTATGCATACTAATTAGCTTATTTACATAAAAAATAAGATATTTGTATCTATGATATCTCTTAAAGTGGGTGGGTGATTTACAGCAGTACTTACACAAATGATCATTTATAAAAGTATGGTTCACACTTAATGGTGTAGTGTGCATATTCATTTGCATAATAATTTACTTTTGTGCAATCAACTTAAATTATGAATGTGGGGTTTGTTTGTGCATACTAATTAGGTTATTTACATAACAATGGAAATACATTTCTCTGATATTTCTTAAATTAAGGTGGGTGTGGTGTTATTTACACAAATGAAATGATACATGTGAAGACAATTGTTTATGCTGAATAGTAAGGTGATGTGTGCATATTAAGCAGGTTATTTGCATAATAGATTCTATACAAATTGTTAAACCTCTGCTCATTACTAAGCGTATATGTACAGTATGTATGTATGTATGTATGTATGTAGGTAGGTAGGTAGGTAGGTAGGTAGGTAGGTAGGTAGTAGGGTAGGTATGTATGTATGTATGTATGTATGTATGTATGTATGTAGGTATGTAGGTATGTATGTAGGTATATATGTATGTATGTAGGTATGTATATATGTATATATATATATATAAATTTTCTCTTTGCTGGAGGAACAATTGTAAGCACCAATGCATGCGTATATTACTTTTATGCATAACACGCGTATTAGAGCTGTGAACGTTTAGGGATTTTAGTAAACGTATACACGCCAAAAAAAGCGAGCGTGTATCGTGTACACGAGTTTAGTACCGTAATTTTCAGAAATACACCAAAATTGCTCCAAAACTACAAGGCGAAGTAAAAAAATCGCGCAACCAGTATGGCAAAAGTACTAAATGCATCGCCCAAATAGACGCTGAGTTTTGCTTTCCAAATCGTTAAAAGTTTACTTGTACAGTATAAATCATCATTTTTATGGAAAATATGCATGGAAATTCAGTTTAGAAAGAACAGATAAGATCGCGTAACTTTTTTCCCTATTCGCTCACGGCTTTCAAAGTTCTGTGAAAATCTTGCATACTGAGGCCTATGATATACCTGCGCAGTAAAACATTTCAAAACTACGCCACCACCACCAGGAAGTTCTGAAATATCAGTCCTCTCAAAAATGGCCGCCATCTTTGCGAAGCATGCAGAAATTCAGCTCTGTTAAAACCTTTTTCTGTTTATTTATTATGCAATATTTTTCTTTCTTGCAAAATTTATTTGACTCATCAGGTAATATTTACATGTAAATGTACTGATTGTCATGATTCAAGTGTTTTTTATCAATGAAACAGGGCCTTGATTGCGTGGGATTTAAAGCCTTATGGCCTAACGTTAGGCCTATTGTTAGTTTCACTGTTTACTGCTGCACATTCGCGGTGCATTTTACTGAGTTAGATTACTCAGATTTGTGAAAATCAAAGTGCATAATATTCCCAT
Source organism: Chiridota heheva (assembly GCA_020152595.1). NCBI lineage: Eukaryota > Metazoa > Echinodermata > Holothuroidea > Apodida > Chiridotidae > Chiridota > Chiridota heheva. The sequence continues at coordinate 764,971 of JAIGNY010001701.1, read as the reverse complement.
TCATTGGTGATTACTGCGCATTTGTGATTCGCACATTTAAAAAGGATTATGCTAATCGGGTTAACAGTTTGTAAAAATTCATTGATTGGAATTTTGTTAACCGAATGTGTGTGTGATTTGAATCATGAATATTGATTTTCAACGGCAAGACACTAGGCCTATAATGTATGAAAAACGATTACTCGCAATGAAATTTTAGTAAACGTTTACAAGATTTGCGAGCGTGTAGCGTGTACACGCTAAACGGTCACAGCTCTAACGCGTATGAAAAAAATAAATTCATATGCTTCTTCCCATACCGAGTGTGAATTATGCAGATATCTAGGAATAGCCCAGTATTTTGATTGGTTGATTATAGAAACATGAATTTTATTCATGTGACAGTATTTAAATCAGTTTTCTGGTAATTGCCGATTCAGATTTGAAAAAGGCTATATCAGTCGGTATGAGTCCATATCTCATAATGACTAACACAACTTTATCTATGTTTTTCTATATTTTGTAGTACTTGTCCTGTGATTTTTTATTAATGTACAGTACATATGCTTATTAAGTTCCAGGATGGCAATCTTTTCCAGTCTAGAGTTGAAATATAAAGCTATCTGCAACAGATTGCCTGATAATGTTCCCCATGTCAAAAAAGTTCAAATAGTATCAGACAAGTTAAATGTGCAAAAAACGTTTTTAATATATGCAATATCAGGGTATAGTAGTAAGGTGAAAATGGGAACCCTCCAAATTCTTAAAGCTGTTAACATTGATACTGGATCATCCAAAATATGTTGGTTTGGTTTGTTGATGTTTAACAGCACCACAACAGTCAGCACCACAACAGTCAGAGTCAAATGTGCCAAGAGGGTGTAAAAAACTAAGGTGCTTGAGTTAGGACAGAAAGGAAAGAGATGAGGGATAGAGGGAAGGAGGGAGAGAAGGTGAATAAGTAAAAGAAGTTAAGGTACTAAGAGAAAGGTAAGGCAGAGAAGGGAAGGAAAGGGAGGCTTAGATCAGGTGGAATAAATTGCTGTTGCGGAGAAAGGCGATGAAGTTGGAGGTAGGATTGTTCTTGAAAAGATTGGAAATGGAGATGGAGGGGGAGAGGTGTGATCTGGAGTTCAGGTACATGGGACAGGTTAAGAGGATATGCTTGATAGAGAGATCGGTGTTGCATGTAGGGCAGAGAGGAGCAGGGGAGCCGGAAAGTAGGTGAGAATGGGTGAGAAAGGTGTGGCCAAGGAGGACGCGGGTGATAATAATTGCAGTTGCGACTGTGCAGGGGGATGTTGGTCCTGACTTTGGGTTTGATGGTGTCAAGTTTGCTACTCGTCCCGAGATTCCAGGACTTTTGCCAGGTCTTACTGAGGTAGCTGGAAGTGGAGAAATGGAGGTCTGAGTGTGAGACAGGAAAAGAAGAGAGGTGATCAAATATGTACCAAAACATGTAACAGTATCTTCTGGGTTGTTTTCCATGACAACAAATTAAATTTGTACATGTTGGGTTTATACTAACTACCATTTGGTTTTTTTAAATGACTCTTTCTGTCCCTCTTTGCATCAATACACATTCACATGCACACTAAATATGATTAATTTTGTTGCTCTTTTTTGTATCAATTTATTACCACTGCCAAACAAAGTTAAACATAGGAAATGTTTTTGCCCGTATTTGTTTGCTAGTGTTTTCAGTTTTTTATATTTTTTATATCATATACTGTGCATAGGTACTGTTTTTCAGGGAGTAACAATTAGATGTTGACAATACTTAGATCAGGTGGAATAAATTGCTGTTGCGGAGAAAGGCGATGAAGTTGGAGGTAGGATTGTTCTTGAAAAGATTGGAAATGGAGATGGAGGGGGAGAGGTGTGATCCTACCCAAGCAGGAAGTATTGAACTTTTGGTGTGTCTGTTTGTCTGCACATGAAAGCAAAGGTGAGCAAAATCCAGCTTTAAGAGACATAGCTCGGCCAACTAATTCAATCTATTGAGCGCCCTGAAGTTTTGAAAAGGCATCAATTTTAATAAAACAAATTCTACTTGAATCTTTTTTGTTTGCTAAAAATGATGTGCAAATAATCGTAATGAGCCCACAGATGAAGAAGATTCGCTGAGGTACAGACGAAACAAAACAACTCTCTTCTAACAGTTGCTTACGATTACCTTAAGTTTCACTGCTGCTCTTGAGATTTCCTCCTCCCCGACTTTCACCCTATCTACAGTCAAACATTCATGGCTGTAATTTTCTGGATCTGCTTCTCGCTCATCGCCATCACTTATGTCCTCATCTCTGTAATAATCTTGGTGATCATCGTAATCGTCCTCATCTTCGTCATCCCCCTCTATATAATCATCTTCTCCATCACTGACATCTATATTATGTTCTGCATCTGCCATTTAGAACGTGCTGCACAGTAAAAAGAAAATGAAGTTATTGTAGCACAACTGCATAACATTCATTTTTCAAAATCCTAACACAACTCTATTGAGTGCCCTTTAGTGAAATGGCATGAATTTCAATTAGGGATATCTATCACGATATGTCGATTATTGTGATATCGTAAATATTGTTTTGTTTAAACTTAAAAATGCCCTGCACCAACATATCATGGTATTGTGTCATTTTCACATGTAAACTTATCTTCAAGGATTAGTTTAAGGATCAGGCAAGTCCATCTTATATAAAAGAGAATTTCAATAGAAACAAAATGATGAAGAAAGCATCCACAAATCATATTCCGTTAAGGAGATATCTATTCAAGTGTTAAGTTTTTTATTGATGTTACATCAAAATTTATGAAACAAGAATTTCAAAAACATCTCAAATGTTTGTTTGTTTGTTTGATGAGGGCTTAACAGCACCACGACAACAAGGGTCAAATTGTGCCTGAGAGGTCACATCATTCTAGAGGTAAGAAGGAAAGGAAACATGGGGAGAATGGGAAAAATTCAAGAACAAAATGTCAGAAAGCTGTGATCGAGAGGGGAGGTGCATGGTTAAAACAAAAACAAAGTAGAGAGGGGGTGGAAGAGGAAAATTAAATATGGTTGTAGAGGGAAGCATGATAAAGGAAGGAGATAATTTTATCCGGAGGATTTTTCTGGAAGAACTCAGCAATTGAGTTGTGGGGAGCGAGGGAAGCTCTGGGAAGGTTGTACAGGAGGCAAGCAAGGAGAACGTGATGGATTGTGAGGGTGCAGTGGCAATTGTTGCAGAGAGGTTGGGGGGAACCAATAAGGAGGTGTGAGTGAGTTGGGTGTGACCAATTCTAAGACGGGTAATATGAACGTTGTGGATATAAGAGAGGTTGTTGATGGTGGATTTGATCGGAATTGTGGGCTGGATGTCATGGAGTTTGCTATCAATTTGGCAGTTCCATGAGGTGGGAAGCGATAAGTGGTTTGATGTCAGACAGGGTTTTGGGAAAAGGGGTAGGGAGGAGATTGAAGGCAAGCTTAGCGGTTGCATAAGCCTTGTCATTGCCGGGGATGCCAACATGGCTGGGTATGATTTTACAGTAATTAACAGAATAATTGCACCATATCTGATATTTTATGTTTCTTTTCTTTAGCTTGTAGGTTATATGGGATAAATGAGAGCTGCATGCTGAATACCTCAGATGTTTCCCAAAATTAATAATCATAAGATATATAGAGCTATATAAGCTATTGCAATATGGTGATATGATGAAGAAAGCATTGAAATATCTTATTCTGTTAAGGTGATATCCAAGTGTTAAGTTTGGTATTATTTGTGTAAAAATGACTGAAATCAGACTACTGTGGATAGGACGATGTGTAAACCGTGTTTACAAGCTCTTTCCAGCAAAATCATTTTAAGCGCTGCCCACTATGCATATAGATGAGTTTCAACGTTTTAAAAGCATGAACACATACACACTAGCTTAGAGCTGTAAACGTTTATGGATTTTAGTAAACGTGTACACGCCAAAAAAGTGAACGTGTATCGTGTACACGCGTTTAGTACCGTAATTTTTGGAAATACACCAAAATTGCTCCAAAACTACAAGGCGAAGTAAAACAAATCGCGCAACCAGTATGGCAAAAGTACTGACTCTATTGCCCAAATAGACGCTGAGTTTTGCTTTCCAAATCGTAAAAAGTTCACTTCTACAGTATAAATCATCATTTTTATGGAAAATATGCATGGAAATTCAGTTTAGAAAGAACAGATAACTTTCTTTCAATGTCATTTAAACTCAACATCGCGTAGCTTTTTTGTCCTATTGGCTACGGCTTTGAAAGTTCTTCTGTGAAAATCTTGCATACTAGGCCTATGATATACCTTGCCGTAAAACATTCCAAAACTACACCACCACCACCAGGAAGTTCTGAAATATCAGTCCTCTCGAAAAAATGGCCGCCATTTTTGCCTACCTACAGTATGTAACACATATGACATAAATCGACCAGGACAATTTTAAGAACTACCGTCCTGTGTCTAATCTGAGCTTCCTATCAAAAGTAGTGAAGAAAGTGGCAGCAAGTAGATTCGATGCCTATGTAAAGGACAATGATTTGAGCGAGCCTTTCCAGAGTGCATACACAAAGTTCTGTTCAACCGAAACAGCACTTTTGAAAGTACAGGCTGATATACAGTCTGAGTTGGATAGGGGTAATGAAGCGCTGCTGGTGTTGTTGGACTTGTCAGCAGTGTTCGATATGATAAATCACCAGGCACTACTTGAACGTTTTGAAAACCTTTATGGTATCAAAGGAACAGCCCTGAAGTGGATATCATCATATCTCAGTGATCGGCATCAGACTGTTATTATCAATGGTCATGCCTCTAGGCCATCTGTTTTGAACTTTGGCGTACCCCAAGGGTCTGTTTTAGGCCCCGAGTTTTACACAATGTATACAAAGCCACTCAGAAACCCTATCATTAAGCATAAGCTGGCCTATCACATGTACGCTGATGATACGCAGGTATATTTGTCTTTCAGCCCAAAAAACATTGCAGACCAGAATAGCAACATTCGCAGATTAGAGGCATGTTTGTGTGATATAGAGCAATGGATGGTAAATAACAAGTTAAAGTTGAACTGTGATAAGACAGAGGTGATGCTGTTTAGCACAAAGTGGAGCCGGTATAAATTGGATGTGGCTGTTAATTTTGGAAGAGACAGAATAACACCTACTACGTCTGTGAGGGCTCTTGGTGTTGTATTTGACAGTGATATATCCATGAAAAAGCATGTCAACCAAGTCAGCCGGTCTTGCTATGCGCACATCAGGAACTTCAGATGGATACGCCCATTGCTGAATACAGAAGCCACCAAATCTTTAGTGCACAGTTTGATTACTTCGCGACTGGACTACTGTAATGCGCTACTGTGTGGTGTAACAGACTCTTTAACCAGCAAACTGCAGCGTGTTCAGAACACAGCGGCCAGAGTAATCACTTGCACAAGAAGATCTGAACACATTACGCCTGTGCTGAAGGAGCTCCACTGGCTTCCCGTGATTACCGTATTAAGTACAAGGTCATCGTGCACACTTTCCAGGCACTATGTGGCTTATCACCTTGTCACCGGCAACAGACCAACAACTAGAACCCTACAAGCTGTCCTTTAACTTGAATAACAAATCCATGAAACTACCCCTAACAGAATCAACATTTCTCCTTGAAATATCATATGTTATAATTGAAACTACGATGGTACCTTCACCCTTACATAAAGTCTCAACATGAGAACTAACATCATCCACCCTAGCCCCTGGAAGACACACCATCAACCCTAGCCCCTGAAAGACACACCCTAATCCTTCTACTACAATCTACTCCACAAAATTCTGTGTCAACATATCTAACAAGTGAATCCCCTATCCATAACAGCTTATCCCTAACAGAATCCACAGGCAACATACCAGATGAATCAACAACCTCACGACCAATGGTACCTATACAATCATCAACTACAGACAACCCTACATCAGGTGTCAACAGAATCTGATCCAAGACTATCTACCTAAACAAAACCCCTATCAAATTCCTCACCCAAGGAACTATCAACATCACATGTCTATCTACCCACATCTACATGTACAAAACTCAGCCTGCACATTAACATCAACCTTTTCAACAATACAACTACAACCAGAAAGTCCCAACCCTAAAGACTTCAACCTTGTACACTTTGAACACACAAATACAAAACTATCAATCGAAGCTTCATTAAAACTACACATCACACTGGACTTCTGGAAATCAATCCACATATTACAGCTATTACAGTAAATCGAACTCTCATGATCATACAATATAATTAACCAGAAGCAGAAAACCAAAAGCAGCAACCTAAAAGAGGAACAATAGGCCCAACAATACCCAAAGAAACCCCTTAGCTTCAACACACAATATACTAGCCTACACTTAACACATAAGCCTATACAATTTAATTCAAAAAATAACTAAGCCTAACACAACAATACCAAAGCCTAGCTTACAACAGCTTACAACAAGTGTGTAAGAAACAGCACATTACAATGACGTGATCCTAAAAACTTGAATACTATGTAAATATTGCGTAATTACACCCTTTTACTTGGAACATAAATTTTTGTGATAGAAAGCCTTTTCAAGCCTTTTTTTCCTTCTAAATAATAAAAAAATTTGGTGGGAGGCTTTGGAGCATGCGAGCGGTGGACGCAAATCTATCAAACTTTCATTCTCATGGCCTTAAGAAACAGCACATAGCCTAGATATCATTGACAATGTGCAAACAAGAGCTACAAAACTGGTTTCATCTTATCGTATCGTTCTGCATATCTGTAGAAAAGTCGCGGGTTAAATTGTTGCCTGACTCAAGGTTGCCTAGATTACAGGCGTTCCTCGCATTAATGGCAACCTATATACTACATGTATTAGTATAACAAGGTGGTTCACCCTTCTACCGCGAATTTCGAACTGTATATGAAAATTCCTCTTTTTGACCACTCACTAATCTTAAATACATTTTTTTAACTCAACTTACATTTGCCAGAGACTCCCTTTTTTCATTTATAAGTCATAGTACTTGTTATTTTTTTCCGATGAGTTGTAAAAACGATGAATTTTTTACCCCATTAAACGTCCAATGCCCGACAATTTGCACAAACCAAGAAAATATCCACGATGACATCACGAAAAAGCACATCAGTATTACTTTGAAAAGATAAAGATGAAGATGAAGATTCATGTCTTGATAAGGGGCGCGGGGAAACATTGATTTTATAAAATTCAGATATTAAATTCGGATGGAAGAGGGATCGTAGTACAAAAAATAAAGACATTATAGTAAGCAATCGAGGAGAATATATGCTTCTTTTTTCAGGAGTTAACAAAGGAATTTGTATAAATATGGACCAGCAACATCTTGTACTAAATTTGTTTTCTTTAAATAAAGTCACAAAGATAATTTCACTTTCCATTGCTATCTGGATATGCACAAAGGCAAACTAACTTCTGGTCATCAATGTACACAAGGAAATGTAAGGATATCATGACCTATTATTAATATGACATTAAATAATGTTTTCTGCAAAAGTTTGTTAAACATACTTTTACTAGGGCCCAAGAGAATGATTGGAGAATATCTGTCATACGTGCAAGCAAGGAAAGTACACTTTTGGGGTAAATTTGTCTCATTTAACCAAATGTTTGGATGAGCTTATACCATCTCTATGCAGTTGGGGCCTTGTATAAAATGCACATCAAACTGTGTGCAGTGACAAAGGTTATAAAATTTAAAAACTGAATTGCATCTATTTTCTTGATGTTAAAATAATTTGGGACATGCTAATAGAAGTTAAAATACAGCGAAATTCATTTCCAGATGACAATCCCAACAATTGGTAAACTACATCTAGTTTAGGAGATCCTTTGCCACTTCTGGGATACCGGCCAGTTTCTTGACATAAACATTTTCTTGACCCATACATTTTAAAATAAGAATAAGAACAATACTTGTGTTGTTTTTTTAAATATTTTTTCATTTAAATTGTGATGTTCAATCATATGTTAAGCCCAACAAAAAAGATATACAGTATAGATTTTGCCTTTCTTTTTGTAGGCCCTTCAATCATAAGTCGGGTACAATGAAGCCTATAAGATAAAAGGGCCCTAAATCTAAGAAAATTAATCAACAAAAAAAAATAGATCGACCTGTCATCATATTCATTTTCTTATTACTTGCAAATTGCCTAATTATTGAAATTATCTACCGATACCTACCAAATAGGAAGCTGAAGTAAATTACAGCAACATTCTCAGCCAGGAAAGCCCAACACTGGCAAAAGTAGTATTTCCAGCCTAAACCATTTAAATATCAAAAAATTGCTCACATCATGGTTTGGGCTGGTGTCAATGTGGACTATCTATGGGGACCCATTAGAATGGATGCACCAGGCCCCAATGCTGCATTGCTCAACTCTGTTTCTATCCTTACCTAAATTATGAATTTTGACCAAAAGCCTCTAAAACCTATGATTATGATTTGTTCTATATAGGCCTAGGTCTAATAGATGAAGCCATACCTCAGCCTCTTGCATAAGGCTAATTTTTACAAGAATTTTGTATTCATTAACCAAAAATATTTTTCTAGCTTTTGATTTTTCTCCCAACAAGCCTCTAAGCATGTAGGTAACATTTATGAGTCTATCATATCCAAAAACTAATTTGAATTAGTGTGTGCAGTAAGCGACACCAATAATTGTCGGCTGTATCTAATACTCATTTAGCTAACAAGTAAGTCAGGTGTTACACTTTAATTTAGACAAATATAAGTTAAAGTTTATATATACTAGCTTACAGTAAACAATTAAGAGAAAAATTTACCAATTTACTGTGGCTTATAATTAAAAACAGGGAATCTCCAGCAAATGTAAGTTGAGTTAAAAAATATAATTAAGATTTGTGAGTGGTCAAAAACAGGAATTTTCATATACGGTTCAAAAGTTGTGGTAGGAGGGTAAATATATATAGGCTATATATATATATATATATATCATAAATATATATATATATATATATATATATATATATATATATATATATATATATATATATATATATATATATACCAGTGCACCACAACTGGTTATAAAAGGCCGTGGACATTGACTTGGTTGTCGATGTTATGTCTGTCCGTACGTCGTACCTGTGTTCTCGTCCGATCGTATTAAGCGTTTCGTGATAGCATTTGTACTATCATAACCAAATACGCAGGCGACGACCCCGTCATTGTAATTGTGTGTTCAACTCTCTCTCTCTATATATATATATTAGTGTAGAGGTTGCCATAACGCTAGGAACACTGTGGCCTAGACTGGAACCAAATTTTGGAATTTTCTATTCCTCCAGCATCAGCAGCCCAGTCGTGTACACTCAGCCAACTGAGTCACAGGTCCCCCTGACAGGTCCTTGCTCTCATATTTAGTGGGGGGAATAGAGCAAGGCCTATGGACTCAAAAAGATACTGATATCATTCTACTACTGCCAGACTGCCTTTAGTTTTTTTTAATCACTGAGTTTACATTGGCTAAGCCTAAGCTAACCTTAGGCCTAAGCTTCATAGCCTAACGTTCAAAATGTTGGGGCAATATGAAGTAGGCTAGTAGTACAAACGCAGCTGTACGAAGTAACGAAGAGGATTAACTTACCTAAACTGGCTCTGTTTTTGCGTTTGTCGACGTTCTCTACTTCAAAAGCTAGCTTTAAATAATGTTCACTTCCCGAACAACCTTACGTAGGCTTGTTTGTTTTTCCCCTTGTACTTGTAGTTGTACTGATGTAACTTAGGCCTGCAAAATTTATGCCAGTGTGTTGTTCACGTATTTCAGGCAGGACAGTATTTGTTATTCTCGTCACTTTTTAATCAAGTGAATTGGTACGGTGCAGTCTTAATAGGTGTGGCTTTGGCACTCTAAATTGGTCTGTGCCTGCTTTTTCAATGAACTAGCTGGGTACCTCGCAAGG
>JAIGNY010001701.1:730000-750000 GCA_020152595.1 Chiridota heheva | reverse complement strand
TAATATACAAAGCAGCTTCCGCCATAAGACAAAATTCATATTTTTACTATAAATTTGCATCCAAGTATTCGACTAAAACAAATCAAGTATCCAAAGCCATGTTTTAATGGTCAGTGAACATGAGAGACACATTTGCAAATTTATATTTTGAATATAATTGGAGTATTATGCATATTATTATGCAATTTAGCTTCCGCCATAAAAACAAAATCATATTTTCACTAAAACTTTGCATTTAAGTACCCGATTGGAAACAAATCAAGTGTCCACTGCAAACCTATGTTTTAAATCGTGATTCTCGTGATTCTATCGTGATTAAAGTGTGGCGGCGTACGATTGATTCCAAAACGATACTGGATCGGCCTATAAATGTAAGTGTACGCTGTACCATTGTGTTTTGACCAATCAAAACACAGGATTTAAATTTCATTTACCTCTTACGCTAGAGACGACAACTAGTTTTTACTGGTCAGTGAAATGGATTTAAATGATGATGAACAGATTACAATAACAGACTAGATTGAGAAAATGGAGACAAGTCTTTTGGGTTCAGAGGTTGCAGCTTATGGCTTCACACATATGAAAAGTAAACTGGTGGAACATGTTGGTGACAATATCATAATCACCGAGCTGAATAGGAAGCCAATGTTGTAACTTTTAGACGAAAAGAAACAAATATTATCCATGACTTTTATCAGAAACAAAAGAAAGAGGACCCCAATATGGAGAAGATACGAATGATAAACACAGTTGCCAAGCTTATCAAGAGTGACATAAAGGCAGTTGACTCTTCTAATTATGTATATTCAACCAGGCAATAGATGTCATTAACAGAAGTAGCTATGCAGTTTATTCCACAGTCACTACTGACGTTGTTGCAAGGTTTGTTCGTTAGCAAAAACACTGATCAGAAGGTAACATCAAGTGGGCAAGCTATAATGCAAGCAACAAGGCCAAGAGCCATTCTAGCTATAATGCAAGCAACAAGGCCAAGAGCCATTCTAGCTATAATGCAAGCAACAAGGCCAAGAGCCATTCTAGCTATAATGCAAGCAACAAGGCCAAGAGCCATTCTAGCTATAATGCAAGCAACAAGGCCAAGAGCCATTCTAGCTATAATGCAAGCAACAAGGCCAAGAGTCATTCTAGATCCATTGCAATTTGGACTAAAAACTGAAATGCACCATCAGTTTGCATCACGGTTCATCGTAGATATTCTTCATACACACTGCTTCAGCTGTTCCTATTCTGAAGTGCACAAGTTTGAGAAAAGTGCCGCTCTTACACAAGGGGCAGAGTTGCCTGAACCTGGATTAGGAGAGTTCATTCAGTCTGTTGGTGACAATGTCAATCACAATATAGGAAATCTTGATGGCTATGGAACATTCCATGGAATGGGGATTATTTCCACTTTCACACCAGGAAAGCTGCTTAGTAAACCTGTACCTAGAGTGACTTCAGTGACTTCAGTGACTTCGGATGATCAACATCAAAACTTTTAAATCTCAGCACACAAGACGTAATCCATTGACATACAAAGAACTGTACGCATTGGAAGTGCACGATGCAACGTATGACATCGATCTTTTGTGGGAAGTGGTACTTCTCCTTGGTCCTAAAAGGCCAGCATGGTCAGGTCTGATGCAGGCTATTCAACAGAAAACTATCCTGGCAAGTCATCTTTGCAGCTCCTGCCCATAATAGATATGGATCCAACTGACGTGTCTTATATCTTCTCCACACTTACTTATGTGTGTGAACAAGACAGGGCATACAACGTCACCCCAATGATTACATTTGACCAGCCACTTTGGTGGAAAGCCTTAATGATAATAGAATTACAGCCAATTGATCGTTACCTAAAGTCTGTTGTCTTGAGACTTGGGGGTTTACCTTGGAAATAAGTTTTTTGTGCTCTATTGATTATCTTATGGCAAGAAGTGGCGTAGGAACAATTTATTTCTTGGGGAAGCTGAAGCTTTATTTCTCCAAGGACCTCGACCCCCATCCTCACCCAGAAGCCTCGTTTTTGGCATGGTTTCTTGGGCATGTTTGGCGCTTTGGCCATTTTTTCTCTTTTTTCCAAAGAAGAATGAACAAGTGACATTCTTGCTGACCTTCTTGCGGAAGAAGTCTTTCAAACTCGATTGGTGTTTTTGACCACTCATGCTAGCCATCACTTGTACCGGCAGTAGACATGCGTGCACGTACAACGGTACGTATAATTTGTTTATGTACGTACAACGGTACAATCACATTAGGTGCCACAGATACCCGCACGCGTATTTTTTTCCCCAGGAATGTTTACGACAATTTGCATTGATATCAGTTGAAATCCTTCCAAATCAATGTCTAATTTTCAACGGAATAAACGCAAATTACCCTAAACACTCCTAGGAAACAAACAAATTATGCTGCCCGCACTCAGAGTCTGCGGTAGCACGCAAATGTTATGTTTAACACACCTTCGATCAGCTCAAAATGATTATGAGGATGCTAAGAAGTGATAAAGTCTCCATCGAAATTACACTACCGTTTTTTTATCAACATAATCGAAGAAAATAGAACATATGACAATATCCTATAAAGTTATATTATCTAAAGTGGGTATAAATAAGTCTTATAAGAGGGTTTTCGTATATGAGAAGTGGGGAGCATAATTTACCCCTAAATCTTTACGGGAGCTAAAGCCCCCTCCCCCCCTCTTTTAGCCTCCCCGCTTCCTACGCCCTTGCTTGAAGTCGTATATGCCGGAAACGCTGTAAAGCAAATGCTAAGTGAAAAAGCAATCTCCAGAGCAGTGCGAGGAAATCTCTTGCTTGATTCAGCCCTCAATATGATACTAGTATCCAATGCATATAATCTGCCCATACTCACATATCAACCTGACCAACTGGAGCGAGACACAGAAAGTACCTGTGATGACTGGCATACAATAGGCCTATTAGAAGAGATGGACTGGAAGTTTACTATAAAGTAATTCCAGACAAGAGCCAAGAGCAACACTTGCTTTGAGTCTGCAACATTTCTGATCACCTAATGATGGATCCGGGTATCACTGCTGACTTTCCTTCTTCAAAGGTTCTCTCAAGAGTTGCTAATAAACTGAAAGAAGAACGGAACTCAATGAGTGACCTAAGGACTGCCCAACTTTGCTTGCAATACTTGGACATGGTTGTTATCCTAAAGAAATTAAGAAAAGCGGAACGCACAGGGAATTGGATGTTACATTTTGCAGCAGTACCGTTTTTTGCAGCAGCTGGGCACAATCTGTATGCCAAATATGCATACCTGTATCTGCAAATGATGTGGCAACTTGACAAGACTCATCTCATCCTGATGTATACCTGTATACACAAGCTTCATGAATGGTTTTCATGTTGTTAGGAGAAGCGATCGGTACCTGGGCAGGCTTATCTACTAATCTCGTAATTGAGCAAGTGCTAATGAGAAATGTCAAAACACAAGTGGTGAGTTAAGCAGAGGCAGAGATATGACGGAGGTTCAGCGGCTGACCTGGATATTGGGGATGCTATCTTGTGCCGAGGTAAATTTTGCTATGCAAGAGCACACTAGTGTGAACTACAACACCCGTGAGCAGCACACAGACACATTCAAGTCCAGACAACAACGGGACACAGAAGACACCTACAAGTTAATTAAAGCCTTCAAAGAATGGGATCCATTCGGATAATGAGCCATCCATGCATAATGTTGTGAGTGGTGTTGCTGCACAAGACAAAGTGAATATCGACAAGGCAAGATCTGTACTTGTCAATGTTTGGGAAACAAAGCAAGATTGTAGGCCAAATGTGAATGATTACTCTTTCAATGGTTGGGGAAATGTGAAACATCTTTCCAAAGGAAACACAGGCTCGGATTCAAGACAACTGTTGTCATCGGTGGAGATCCAGTTCAGGTGGATCCTCAATTGTTTTCCCAGTGACAGAATGTTATCGCCACCTGTGAAGAGCAGGAAGATCCAGCAGCTTTGTTAAAATACAAGCTTTGCAGTCATCACACATAGTTATTTGACAATGTTGGATTCTAGAGAGCCAACAAAGCAGTACTAGGTTCTGCCTTTTGGGAGATGGTGAAACAGGATCAGACAGACCCCATTGGTGATAATTTACATTTCGTGCTTGATAGTGTTGCACTCTTGCAACATCTATCGTGGTCAAGGGGTCAAACCTTTGAGAGCATATGTCATATGTATGTCACATATGTGACAAATTGGTATGGAAAGGCCACGATTGTGGTCGATGGTTATAAAGATGGGCCCGCCATCAAAGATGCTACAAACTGCAGATGATCAGGCAGATCCAAAGGAGAGACATTTGCTGAAGCTGAAGTAAAATTAGTTTCTGGCAACAAAGTAAACAAACAAAGGTTTCTTATTATGCTAAGTTCTTTCCTTGAGAATGCAGGCTGCACGATTCATGCCAAAAGAGATGCAGATATCCTGATCGTCAAGACAACAGTAGAGTCAGCAAAGGTTGTCAACACCATTCTTATTGGTGATGACATGCAGATCTGCTAATCATGTTGTGCTACCATGGCGATGCAATTTAGAAGGACCTATTCTTGAAACCTGAAATAAAACTAACATGAAAAAACACAGGGTATGGAACATAAAGAAGACAATGAAGATCTTGGGAAAGAAAATCTGCTCTAGACTACTTTCTGTACATGCATTGCTTGGATGTGATACAACATCCAAAGTTTTTGGTATAGGCCAACCAGTAGCCCTAAAACAAGTCCAGAATAATGTTGATTTCCAGCAACTTGTTGACCTGTTCACAAAAGAGGATGCTGCAAAGAAAGATATCATTGATGAAGGAGATAAAGCCCTAGTCTACATCTACAATGGCAAGAAAGGTGAAGGAATTGATGTTCTGTGGTATAGGCATTTTGTGAGAAGGTGGTAAAAGCAGCACATTCATGGAGCCTTAGACATTGTCGCCAACATCTGCTGCTACATATTATCATAGTCTGTGAGTGTACTTTCAGATTCAGACTTGGAAAGGACTGCTGGACAATTAAAACCAGAAGAATTGGGATGGCAGATCATTGAAGGTCAATTATTTGATTACTGCCAGTACAGACACATCTCCCCGCTGCACCAGAGAAGTTGACTGAGATATTCAGGTGTAACTACAATACCGGGTGCAGCACCGTGCACCTGCAAGAGTATTCCTATTGATTGTACATGGATGTGTGGGTTGTGTCAGTATCTAGAGCATGTGGGAAGAAGAAACAACGTTTGCTTAATTCCTTTTCAATTAAAAATTTTCTGCCATAATTTTACTTCTCACAAGGATGGAGATTGCCTGGATGAAAACTCCTGCAGTTTTTAGTGCTACTGGTGATATGTTAACATTGTTTCTCCTTCCCAAAATATAATTCAGAATACTAAAATCCATTAAGAAAACAACCATATTACAGAATAGCAGTGAAAACCTGTGTTAAATATGAATCTTGGCATCTTTATTGGGTGTCACCGCATTAAATGTTTCAGGTATTGCTTGTTGGTGCTTTACTTAATTTTTCATACTTGCTTTTA
This sequence comes from Chiridota heheva, assembly GCA_020152595.1. Taxonomy (NCBI): domain Eukaryota; kingdom Metazoa; phylum Echinodermata; class Holothuroidea; order Apodida; family Chiridotidae; genus Chiridota; species Chiridota heheva. Next base: position 744,437 of record JAIGNY010001701.1, on the reverse strand, counting down.
TATGACTTTATGTTCAGTCTCTAATTGAAGATCCAGATATTATGCAAGTTATATTCATAATATTAATCTGCAGATGTGTCTATCTTTTTACAGATCATCAAAACATGGGTTTGGATACTTGTTACTTATATGCCAAATAGTGAAAATTATCATTTTCTCTAATGGCGGAAACTACAAATTATATTGAAAGTGTTAATCTGAAAATATATCCATCATGTTCACTGACCATGAAAATGGCTTTTGACTCTTGATTTGTTTCCATCGGGTACTTAGATGCAAAGTAACAGTTAAAATTTCAATGTACTCAAATGGCGGAAGCTACTTTGCATAATAATATGCATAATAAGCAATTTATATTCAAAATACAAATTTGCAAATGTGTCCATCATATTCACTGACCATTAAAACATGGGTTTGGACACTTGATTTTTTTCAATTGGGTACTTAGATGCAAAGTTATAGTAAAAATATGATTTTTTTCTCATGGCGGAAGCTAATTTGCATAATAATATGCTTAATATTCCAATTATATTCAAAACATGAATTTGCAAATATGCCGATCATGTTCCCTGACCAATGAAACATGGGTTTGGATACTTGATTTGTTTCAATCCGGTATTAGATGCAAATTTATAGTGAAAATATGAATTTTGTTTTATGGCGCAAGCTAATTTGTATATTATGCAAATTTGACCACTTTCCCAAGCTAGGATTTTCTAGGACTTTTGTATGGTATTTAGGGGACCATACTGAATTGCACTGCAGTGGAATAGATTCTTTTGCAATTGGTGGTGGGTGTAGGTACTATTTTGACTGGACTATTAATGAAAATATAAGTGAAGAAAAAGTCTTTCAATGTTTGACATGTTTGAAAGGGCAGGTTCCATCTCTAAAAAGGGCACTTTGAAATTTAGGGTACTTTTCCACCAAAAAAAAAGCAATTTTCCCTCAGAAAAGGGACACCTTTACTCTCTGAAAAAGGGCACTTTTTAAACTAGAGAAAAATGGGGAGAGGGGGGGGGGGGTGGAACGTACCTCCTTTCTTCCCGCTTCCGCTGCCTATGATCAACCATGTTTAAATACCAGTTCTGGCAGATTTTCACCCATGTTTACGAAAAATCTTTCGAAAGGGGCAGGGATGCGGAATTAGATACTATAGTTGAAGTCGTGGGGAGAGCAAGGGGCATAGAAATTTTGCGATCGACTAGCTTTGAAAGCACAGTAGTATATAGCTTTATGGGCAATTCAGAGCCCCACCCCACTCTCTCTCTCTCTCCTCCAAATGATCCACGAGCTCCTAAGCTTTGTATGGGTTCCAAAATTGCTGATGCGCGTTTAATTTTGTTTCTTTTAATTTGAAGCCTTGCATGTTTAGGGTGAAATTCGTGAAAATTTGAGGCCAAGATCTACAAAATTGGCAAAAATAGGATCAAGGGCTATTGGCTATAGTTAGGACTACCTGGTAATAGAAATCGGGAGTTTTCGGTCATGATTTGTCTTCGACCTAATATGGAAAATGTCTAGCTAACGCGGCCCACGCCACGTGTGGGTAAGGGGTGGGTGGGGGAGGGGGGGGGGTGAATTATGATACTTTTATCCCATTTTATCTGGTCTTAGTATAGTTCAGTTGTATAATATACCAGTCAACAGGTCAATTAGGTGAACAGGTAAAAGGATTACAAAATTTGCGAATTTTGAATTAGGTCTAGAGTGTGGGTCAAACTTTATCCGACTAGGACTTTGTCCTCAAAATTCCCACAGTTTTTGCTCAATATATCCAATTTTTCCTCAAAATCTCTGATTGTTTTGCTCAATAAAAGCAACATTTTCCTCAAAATTTCCTAATATTTTGCTCAAAATATGCAACTTTTTTCTCAAAATTTCGATAGTCTCTCCTTAAAATATCTGACTTTTTCATCAAATCTCTGAAGTTTTTACTCAATATACGGACCGACATTTTCTCAAAGCTTCTTAATTATTTAATCAAAATATCTGACTTTTTCCTCAAATTAAATCGATGGAGGATGCGTGACATTTAAAGATGTTCAAGAATTATTAGCAGCTTCTATCCGTACATGATTTTTTGAAGTGTCTTGCGTAGTCTTGGAAATATTTCTATGAGGTAGATTTCAGGTCAGCTATAGTTGAAGGTAGCCTCTCAGTTAAGTGAGGGCAGTACAGCCGTGGTTAATCAAGAACAATCTCATGGGACAAAGTCAGGCGCAGGACTCCGGAGTATGGCTTTCTTTTGTCGAGAGAGTATTCTGCGTGAACAATGAAAACGCATTGTTATGACTAGCCGCAAAAAAGGAATTTGGATTTTTCTAAAAATATGTTTTTTTGTAGTTGTTTGAGACTACGGTTTGGCTGTAAAATATCATTTTGGGCTAAATCGAGCCTTTTCTCAAGGCTTTGATGGAAAATAAAGAAAAAGGGAAAAAATGATTTTCTGATGACGTTCAGACCATGTGATATTTTGTATGTCAAGTTATACAGTATTTTTCAAGCTTGCTTTTCAGTCGGTGTTTTTTGTTTTTTTCAAACCGATTTGAACTTGGGCAGTTGAAAAGATCTACAATCCCTGAGCCAAATAGCATGGCATGGCATGTCATGACATCTACAGTCTTCTTTTCTGTATTCCTTCACCCAGAAATGTGGGGCCTAGGAAATACTCAGAAATATGTAGACCTTAATATGTAGTGAGAAACTAAAATAAATATTTTTAAAAATAAACATTTTGGCTGATTTTTTTAATTAAACTTTGGCATAAAAGTTCTTCTATGCCTCTATGCAAACCACTATTTTCTTATGTAAATTCATGCACTTGTTTTGCAATCCTCTGCCGGAATTTTTTGCATGAACAATTGCGGTTAGGGAAACAAGACAACAGTTATGGATCTTTCCTCAATCAGCATCTAAATAAAAACCAGTCTCTTCCTTTTCAATGATTGATTTTAAGAAGAAATTCAAACAAACAAGGAATTACATCAAGATTTTGTGGTACATCCCAAGATCTTAAATTCCAGAACTAAATCTGTATATATGCTATTTAAAAAAAAATCAAGACCGTGTTTCTTCTTCAAAATTATACTTTTTGGTGCTCTGATGTAATAAAATAGTGCGTTTTGTTAAATTGAGGTTAATTTTCCGTGCACCATAACTGTATACATTCTACGCTTGTAATGCATCCCATTAAAAAAACACAATTACTGCACCTTGTTCCATGCAACGGCAAGGAACTACAATCGTGGCCATGTGTTGGGACAAAACCGCTCAAAAATTGTAAACGGCATTTTCCCTTTCAATGTTGTGCGATTTGCAAAAACATAGTAAAATGGGACTTTCAACAATAATCGAGGGGAGTGGGGATTTGTCCCAACTACTTTTGGCCACGATTGTAGTTCCTAGTTCCATGTACAATGATTTTATTTTCGTATAATAAACATATACAGATATACAAGCATATAATTATAAAACCAGATTTCAGCTTTTAAGGCAGATGGGCGTGGTAAATCAAACATAATTGTTAAAATGTTAGTCAGCCAATAACCCCCCTGAATGAAACTAAATAAATACTAACTTCCTAAGGTAAACACGAGACACTTTATTATTAAATATCTTATTTATTTATGTAGACATACACCGTGCATGTCAAGGTTCACATGTATAGAATATGGACGCCACTTCGATAAAGTGTTTTTTACAAATTTGATTTTGTTGCTTCTTGTCGTGAGCCTTTTTTGATTATCGAGAAGTTTCTCGCATAAGTTACTCAGTTGGTGATCAGGTAAGTGATAATACATTATAAGAATGGCTGAAGAAACAGTTGCAGTTTCCTGATAGATTATACCTTTTAATAACAAATAAGAGTATTCAATTTTAAAGATATATAAATATATAAATAAAAACCGTCATGCAGTTTATTTCATTTTTTCATCTGTTCATGTTATGGAGAGATAGTAACATTAGAGTCGTTTCAGTTTTTGGGGAGTCCTTCATTTAAACCATCAGAAACATTTGGTGGGCACAATAACGTTGCAAGCCTCGAAATATAAGGTCAATTTAATGAAATTTCCCCCAGAAGTTTACGAACATTTTTACTTAGCACAACAATGGCAATTGTATAATCCTTACAATGGCCATTACCCCTTCAAGTCCCAATACATTGGTAGGCATTACCTCTTTTAATCTTGGGAGCAATGGCCCACTAATCTTTGCGTTATCTTTTACGCATACTCAACCCATTAAATGCTTTTCCTTGGAAAATCAGTTTATTCCTAATTGCCAAAATGAACAAAATAAGGAAGGAAGACATCAACTAATTTGCAAAAAGTGGTCAATTAATCTTTACCAGGCTTTATTCGAATGTTTCATTTGAAAATGCATCATGTATCATACAAAATCTCCTCCAGGCTCACACCTACAGACCAGAATTAAATCTTGTTAGGGCCAGGGCAGAATAAAATTTGGGCCGGTCTCAACATCAATTTGGAGCGGAGCAAACCTTCTGCATGAAATGGTATTCAGCGAGGAATATGCCCCAGCGCCCTATCCGAAAATGTCGAAACTGCGACAAAATTAATAATGGAATAATGAAAACGAAACGATCCCAAGCAGCTTCTTAGTCTCTGACTAATTTGCCTAGAATTACTGGTGAACCGATCAACACCCGGGTCCAGGGAAAATGCGCACCTTTCCTCCCGTTATATCCAGCATACTTATTGAGAGTGATTTTCGTTCCCCGGTCATGCGAAAACAAAACTTAATAAAATTCGGTATCATTCTCTCAGTCGTTATATCCAAGGCGGTGGTATACCTCCTTGTTAAAACGGTCATCATTTTCAATAAACTAGGTTACTGTTACTAATTTTAATCATGGAGTTACTATACTGAATAGTAGCCAGAGGCACCGGTAGCGGGGTGGGGTGAGGGAGTGGAGGGGGAGGGGGAAGAAAACTGCGCTGAGAGGCTTCCACCTTCCCGGTTGTATGCTTCCTGCTCGGTTGAGAGGTAAAATTGGGAAATTATTAAAATGAAACTTATAAAAATTGAAAGGAAATTTCGTAAAATTATTGAGAATTTAGGTAAAATTCGGGAAAACTTTCTGAAAATTTGCCAATTTTCTCAATAATTAAAGAAAATTTCCCAAAAATTGAAAAAAAAGTGCCCGGCAAGGAAAGAAATTTTACGAAACTGGGACGAAATTTTCCTAAAATCGAAGAAAATTGTCCGAAAACGAAAATCGAAAACTACCCGAAAATGAAAGAAATTTCCCGAAAATTGAAGAATATATCCCGATTAGGAGCAACTCCAATGTTAGAAACAAAATAGCAATTAAATTTTTCCGCTTGTAACTAGAGGAGACTCTTGCTACGCCCCCATACTTACTAACTCAATGGTTTGATTAAAGTAAATACGTGCTGTCCAAAGGATGAGTATAGAACCCACATGCTTTGAGCAAACGTGTTATTTAGGGGATGCGTATATAGTCATTGAACCTCGAGCGCTAATTTTCTCGTTTACCATTTCCCCCGTACATCACAAAGGCCCAATAATTGTGCCACTGAATCAGTGATATTAGTTTAACTTGCATAGTGCAGCGTATTTAAGGGGCAGAGGCAGTAGCGTGCCTAAGAGGGCTAATGGGGGCTTAGCCCTCCTAAAACTGCCGTAGCCGCCCCAGTTTGAGTATTTTTGTCAGAGCCATAAATAGAATTACCTAAAATATCAAATGTATCATAGAAAACAGTATTCGTTAATTTTGGACCAAAACTCTTCAAATTTGTATTGGACCGTGCAAACATCTTCAAATTTGGACCAAAAATTGTCAATTTTGGACCTAAAAGACAGTTGGATGGGGGTTCTGGGCATCCAGAACATTCAATATTCGTTTCTTATTGGAATAAGAAAAAATGTGGAGGGAATTTGACTCACGAAAAGTCGCAAACGGCACACTCCCAGCTTTGCCTAGTGTCATACGACCACATATATTAGAGGGCTGTACCATATTAGAGCCCATAAACCATGAAACAATAATCGTCTTTAAACCACTTAACTTCTAAAACTCGACCCCATTTCACAACAATGTCCCCATCTATTTTCCCGAGCGCCCAAATTTTCACAACAACCTAGAGTTTGAGTAAGGAGGATTCTGCAAAGAATTTTCTTAAAATCATTACGACTATGCGCTATTTTCACTCTATTTGCTTTCTTTTCTTCTTCATTTTTATTTTCTTCCCTCAGTCCTTCCGGCACCTGGTTCATACACCAGTGATATACATGACATTGTTTCAACTGACCTACAGCCCAAGCAACGTTTTTTCAAGATAATTGAAAATGTAGAAATCGTTATACATGAAAATACAGCTCTTGAATTCTTTATAATTGACAGGATAAGTGCTTATTCATAACATATGAACTGATGAAAGGGAACAATCATATGAACTAAAAAGTACAAAAAGTGTTCGAATATTCACTTAAAAGTTAAAAGTTTTAAACTTAAAAGTTTTAAAGTTTAAAGTTTTAAAGTTTTAAGTTTTAAAGTTTAAAGTTTAAAGTTTTAAAGTTTAAAGGTTCTGATTTGTGTAGAAATGAGTGAAATTATACTATAGCAATAGATAGATAGACCTCTGGTTGTGGTATAAGCCGCATAACATACCTTACATTCGTCAACAGTCTTTTGGTATTTGATTGAAAAGCTTTTAATTTATTCTAAATTTGTGATGTATGACTGGGCGGACAGCAGAGGCGTAGGAAGGGTCCCCTCTCACAGGGAGCAATACTCCCAAAATATCCCGATTACAAATGGAAAATTGCACTGGTAAATTAAGTTTCTAGGCAATGTTGAAGTTTCATGCTATAATTGGGAATTCTCCAAAATACGGGAAATACTCATCCTTCAATTTTTGGAATTTTTTCTTAATTTCGGGATATTTCTTTTAATTTCTGGGCAATTCTTTCAATTTACTATCGATATTTTTACTTTTGATTTATTTTCTTCCCTTTTCGAAACATTTCTTCATTTCCGGGCAGCTTTTTTCGATTTCGGAACATTTTTTCTTCTTCAACTTTTTTGCGAAATTTTGCCAATTATCGGAAAGTTTCTTCAACTTTTAGGAAATGTTGCCAAATTTAACCAAAATTCCCAATAAATAGTCTGACGTATTAAATTTCCTTTCAATTTTACCAATTTATTCAAATTTATATTAATAATTTCCCAACTTTACCTCCCAACTGAAACAGGAATCATGTAACCGGAAGGTAAAATCCTCTGAGGGGGGAAGTTTCTCAGGAGAAAATTCACCCCTCCGATTCCTACGCCTCCGTGGCAGAAAGTTTGCTTTCGTAAATCTTAGAATTTGATTGGGGTTTATGGTAAACACTCAAAAGTTTTCTGCACCCTCAAAAAATTATGATAGACAATTAAAAAACAAACGATATACATTAAAAAAAGTTTCCAATATCAAAATTTGAATGGTGATTATACAATATTAAGGGCGAATTTAATTTGGTTTTGAATTTAAACTTGGATACAAAAAAGGGCGTCACTCAACAAATTTTAAATCTTAGCGAGAGGTCTTAAAGAATAAATTCAGGGGTCAAGCAAGTCTATTCTATATTAACAGATGTAAGAGAACTTCAAAAGTTCGCCACAACTGGTTATCAAAGGCCGTGGACATTGACTTGGTTGTCGATGTTATGTCTGTCCGTACGTCGTACCTGTGTTCTCGTCCGGGTCGTATTAAGCGTTTCGTGATAGCATTGTTACTATCATAAGCGATTACGCAGGTGACGACCCCGTCATTGTAATTGTGTGTTCACTCGTCGTCGTCGACTTCAAAAGAAACAAATTAGTGAAGAAAGTATTCAAAATTCTTATTCCGTTAAGGGAATATCTACGTGTAAAGTTTGGTATCATTTGTTAGAAGTTGTGATGTCATAACCTCAGATTCTTCAAGTTTTTATGTATTATATCATAGTTTGGACTGCAATTGTGTGGCTTAAAAACCATGGGATATGTCAAAAAAGTAGTAAAACTGAATTTAGGAAAGTGAAGAAAGTTTGAGGAAAAATGATTTAGATAGCGAAAAAATTGAATAAACTTTCTTTAAAAACACATTAAATCTTGTTAAGAATGTGAGGATGAAGACGTCAACTTTCCATACTTATTACACCAGGCATTTTTACACAGATAAGACAGAGCTTTAAACTTGAATATCTCCTTAACGGAATAAGATCTTTAAAAGCCTTCTTATTTTGTTTCTTTTGAAGTCCTCTTTCATATAAGATGGACATTCTTGACCACTAAACTAATCATTTAACAGCTGAAGTATTACGACTTTGTCGACGTTTAGAAGGCAAGGAACCCGTTGTCAAATCAGTATTCGTGCATTTGCTCCTAAGACCTCGCAACATATTTTTTTGTCGCTTAGACTTTTTCTTGATTTTGCGAAATCTTAATTCTTATATTAAAAGTGCTATAGCTTAAAAACTGACCACAAAATGATTTATCTCAATTTTTTACCTTTTGGGGCTTCCAGGGGTAGAGATTTATGGAAACTTAACGTCTTGTTGCTAAAAGATAACATCTATATTATGTTGCCTTAATTCGTAATGTCATTCATAAAACGGTTGGCTCTACAACTCATTATAATCCTTAATAAGGATCAAATTAAGTTTAACGTTGGTAGATGAGTGTACTGCTTTACCGTAGATGAGCAGATGAGTGTACTGCTGTTTTAAAGTTTTTAAATGTAATAAATCTCCCGAAAAAAAGGTCTTTCTTTTGAATTTTATAAAGTTTTGTGGAATAACATTAGTTATTTTGGGGGTTAAGTGCTTAAACTTGGCTCATTCACGGATTCAGCTCTTTCATGAACAAAGTAAAGCAGTTATTTCTTCGATTCCAAAACTATAGCTAAAGACCCTCTTTATCTGAAAAATTGGAGACCTATTTTATTTTGGAATTTTGATCATGAATTAGATATGGTGCTAAAATGCCGCCATATTAAATTGTTATTTAGGTGATGTCATACATGCTAATCAAACAAGTCTTATTAAAGGTCGTTTTACTGGAAAAAACATTCGTACACTTTTACACTAAATTTCGTACACTACTTCCCATAATATTTCAGGATTTCTTTTTTTGGTTGATTATGAAAAGGCTTTTGATTGCCTGGATTGGTCTTTTATATTTAAGACACTAAACTCTTTTAATGTTGGCCCTAACACGTTAGTACATCCTTGCTATAAAATAGCTTATTCTATCCTGACAGCCGCAACTGTTGAGCCGCCAAGTACTTTAGTAAGATGTAGAAGGGATATAGGTTGTAATAATATAGATTGGACTTTGTATATTTCAGTAAGGGATACCAAACTGAGGTATTGTCAATATGTATCCATCGCTTAATAAGTAATAACGAGTATCTTTTTAAAGTAGGTATAAAAGATAGTAATCTATGCAATTTTTGTCGTAATGATATTGACCCTATTTACCACGTTTTTCTGGGCATGCCCTTTTATGTAATTATTTTGGTGTAATCTACAGGAAAGTTAGCTTCCAAGTAATATGACCTGTACTTAATTTATTGTAATGTTTGGGTTTTCTCGTGGATCTGATAAATTCTCTGATTTCATTTTCTTTCATGCAAAATATTTGCTTTTGCAATGTCGTAAAAATAATAAGATTCCCAATGTCAATAATTTCTTTGATAAAATGATGCCTACCTTAAAAACTAAAAAGCTTTTTTCCCAGAAAAATGATAAGCTTGAACAAATTCTAAATATCATCACAAAATTTATATTGCTAGAGGCCTGGCTTAATTCTTGTTAATTCTGGGGTTTTGAATCTTTGGTTTTATTTTTGCATAAATTTATGTTTATGTTTTTTTTGTTATTTTTGCAGTAAACGGAAACAAATTACATGGCATATACCCATTCGGAGAAGCTGCAGCCTCCTGAACATCAGAAAACAAGAAAATAAACAGTTGGAAAAAATTTATGGAAAGGCTATAAACTGCATGAAAAATATGCAAAAATGAAAATCAAAAATCAAAATTGGTCAAGAATTACCATTTTACAGCATTTCGAATTTTAGCAAGTTTTCATGCAAATTGTATTGTTTGTTTCTGATTTTGTGACGTCACAACAAAAAACCTATGATTTTCGTTATGCTAATTTATTGTTTACAATTCTTCACCACCAATAGGAGCAGTTTAATATGAACAAGAGATTTTAGATTACCATCATTCCCTAAGATAAGTTTACCAGGAGAAAAAGATTATAATGATTTTCAGTAACTGAAATTTAGAACAGAATTTAAAGAATTTTATCAAAGATTTTGAGCTGTCCTCTGTTTGCATTCATTAAAATATTCTTCAAACTTTTGATTTGTAATAACTCGGAAACTACATGTGTTACTGTCGTAATTTAAAGATTATCTATGTTCAGAATGTAAAACCCTTTCTGGTGCATATACCTTTAAGATACGATACACTTTGCAATGGTATAAATAACTTCTGTGGCTGGGGTTCATGACAACAAGGTCGTGATTTTACTCCACGCCCATCATTTTTAAACACAAGGTATTTTTCGTAACTCCCACCCGAAAGTAGGTAAAAATTGTCACCAAAGAATTACGGTCATGGAAGTTCGGATGTTAGATCCTCAGATTCTGACAAATTTGTGTATCTAAACAAAGCTTTTTTCCTTTTTGCGTATGCATATGACTATATGAGCTCACAACATGGTTCACCTTTTCCATGCGTAAATGGCGCAGGTCTTTACGCCTAAATGTTTTCGATATCTGATGATATAAATAAAACACTTGTAACTTAATCAAGACAATTATACTAATATAACAGGTATACACAGAAAAAGGATTAACAATACTTAACACTGTCATTAACAATAGTTTTTGATAATTTGGTCATGAGAATTTTACATAACCTTGAAATAAATGTCGGTCCCAGGACCGTAGGAGACTTTGGATATAATCAAAAACAGAAAGAAGAAAATATAAAGAAAACATACTAATATTAGTGAACTCAGTAATACTCGACTACATAACAGCATTTAAATAAAACCCAGTTTCTTACTTCAATTTTAAGAAATTTAAACAGTCAAAGATTTACATCATGATTTTGCAGTACATCTCAAATTAAAAAAAACTATCATACTATCTTAAGAATTTCAAGACTGTTTATTCTCCTTTAAAATTGGACTGTTTGGTGCTCTTATGTAATAAAATAATATAGATGTCCTGTAAATTTCCATGTTCATTCATGGCTCGTCCAGATGTCAAACAGGCTTTGGCGAGTATCTACCTAGAAGTAAAAGAAGATGCCAAAAGAATTGCATAAAACTGTTTATGTGAGTTTTCATGAACTTTATTTTTCTTAATTCAATTTCTCACTCACTTAACATGGCTGCATGGAAGTTAATCCCGTACACTTATACCAGTATTACTTCACCTCGTTCCATGTACAATGATTGTTTTGAAAGTTCGTTTTACTATATGTATGATATAGTTAAATATATATTTGATAGCACCGTCTGTGGTAGCATGTCTCTCCTTTTGCTCCTGTTTAACTGCTTTCTTTTACCTTGTTTGGTATTGTTTTAGTTTCTACAAATTTAACAGCTGGAAGTTGTTGTTATAAGGATTTACGTGGTGTAACCTGTTTGTGACTTCTCTGTTAATTTTTTGTATAATTTTGGATTTAAACTTTTTCTATTTTTCACCATCTTACTTTGGACATTATGCTAACTTTTCCACACCACTTTTGGAGCCTATTGTGTTCTTTCATTACAATATTGTTTTGTTTGCCATTATCTTCTCTCTGTGAAAGCGATTCAGTTGAGATCACAATGGTGCTGCATCATTACAGTAGGGATTATCTCCTTGCTTTGAGACCTGAGAGGTTTACCAGCAGGTTAAGTGAGGATTTAGAATCAACTCTGAATCAGTGTGGTATTTTGAGACATACCAGGAGAGGCTGAAGAATGGTTATATAAAAGTGCACTGAACCACAAGTTTATGTTTTGGCAAAAACAGCAAAGGTCAAGAAAACTAAAAGTAGCAGTCAAACTAAAGCCAATTTGGCCAATTTGATAACCATCAAAACATTACCATCCTACAGGAACATGAATATTATTAAGCTGACCTATTCCGTTGTCAATGTCAGATCAATCTGCAATAAAATACCCATGTTCCTTGATTATCTAGTTAGTGCCCAAATTGACTTATGTGTAGTTACTGAAACCTGGCTTACTGATGCTCATGACGATATCAGAGCTGACACCATTGAAGCTGGTTTTACTCTTGGTGATATTCCCCGTCCTGACCGTAGGGGTGGTGGCCTCGCTGTTCTTCATAAAAAATCAATCGAGAGCAAAAGACTCAAGTCTGGTCAACTTCCATCCTTTGAATTTTCTAAATGGCAAATTGAATTTAAGGATTTTTCCATTCTAGTGCCTGCAATTTATCGACCACCATATTTAACAGTTCACCCTGTTTCTTTAAACACTTTTCTTGATGAATTTAGATTATATGCAGAAGGAATTTGTGCGACATCAAATCACTTGATTATTTCGGGTGACTTTAATATTTACACCAATGTTGATGCTGATGCTCATGCATCTTCATTTCAGAACATTGTAGCTTCTCTTGGACTCAAACAACTAGTGAAATGTCAAACACATGTTTCTGGTAATAGTCTAGACCTTATGCTTGTTAGAAATGGAGACAACATGGTTATCTCAGAGCCTAGATAAGGTTTTTACATCTCTGATCATTGTTTTGTCCTCTGTAACTTATCACAGGATAAACCTGGAAGGAAGACCAAAGTGATTGAACATAGAAGTCCTAAAGCTATTGACAATGACCAATCGTCATCATTATTATCAACTTTCACTCAGGAATGCTTAGCATTGACGACTATAGTCGATCTTGCAAATTTCTACAATGCGGGTCTGACTAAGATTCTTGATGTTGTCGTCCCGATACAATCAAAGATAGTAACAATACGGGAGAAAGTTCCTTGGTTTGATGATTCCCTCAATTCTTTGAAGCGAAGTCGCAGAAAAGCAGAATCAAAGTGGTTGAGGAGTCGCTCCGATGAGGATCATCGCTCGTTCAAGGCTCTCAGAACCGAGTACAATCAAAGGCGTCACCAAGCCAGATCAGAGATCATCTCAGCCAAGATTCTGCAATGTGGTAGCGATCAACATAAACTATATCGACTTATCTACATATTAACTGGTAAAACAAAGGTCAATCCTCTGCCTGATGGTGACAACCAACTTCTTGCTGATAGTTTTGCTTCTTTTTTTGTTGGAAAGGTGTTAGACATTACAAATGAGCTGCAACCCTATGATGATTTTGATACAAGTTGTTATACCTGTGATGGCTCGTTTTCTCAGTTTAATCTAGTTGACTTAGATACCACTCACAATATCATTAAGTCATCAAAGGTGACAACCTGTGCTGCTGATCCATTCCCGTCTCATGTGCTTCTTGACTACACTGGACTGTTGCTGCCAGTTTTTCAAAACATGATAAATTTCTCTCTGCAAGAAGGCAGCTTTCTGACGGTCTGGAAAACAGCATATGTGTCACCTTTGATAAAGAAACAATTACTTGAACCCATTTTCAGAACCCATTTTTAGTAATTACAGGCCAGTTAGTAACCTTCCCCTTGTATCTAAGTTTGTCGAAAGGGCAATGGTTAATCAACTTTTTAATTGTGTTAATCACAATGAGTTGCTTTCTTCGTATCAGAGCGCATGCAGGCAGTTCCATAGCACCGAGACTGCAAGCGTAAAATTGTTAAATGATCTGCTACTTGGGATGGACAGAACACAAACCAAACTGCTGGTCACAGTAGATCCTTTGGCAGCCTTTGACACGGTGCATCATGGAATTCTTCTGAATGTCTTGAAGAATACATTTGGCATCTCTAACACCGGCCTGGAATGGTTTACTCTCTACCTTTCTTCTAGGAAGCGTGTTGTTCGTGTCAATGGCTGCCAATCCAAATCACATGATCTACCCCTTTCTGTTCCCCAGGGCTCAGTTGTAGGTCCGGTTGCGTTTACTTGCTATGCAAGTACTCTGGCAGATGTTATTTCACATGCTAATGATCACGTGAATATTATTGGTTATGCTGATGATCACTCTTTTTATTCTAGCTTTGGTTCTGGTAATGTAGCTCAAGAATTAGATTGTGTCAATGGTATGCAACAAGTCTTATCCAAACTAAAACACTGAATGCAGCTGAATAAGCTCAAAATGAATGACAACAAATCTGAGGCCATTTTCTTTAGTTCACTTTATTACAGGCGTAGAATTGCGACAGACTTGATTCAAGTTGGTACTGATTCTATAAAACCATCCAGCTGCATTAAATTACTAGGTGTTTCTTTTGATACTAACTTA
>JAIGNY010001701.1:697500-725000 GCA_020152595.1 Chiridota heheva | reverse complement strand
GTTCACCACTGGTTGCAAAAAAATAATCTTTCTTCAAATTAAAGCCCTCCGTATTTTTAAAACCTTCCCTCTCCCGAAAACCTGGACAACATCCGTATTCTTAGAGCGACCACCAGGAAGACCATTAAACTGAGCAAAAAGATCTCCTAGGAAACCTACGTTACCGCCCTGGATTTCCAAACCTACCCCTCCAAAGTCTGGAACACGATCCGTAACTTCAAAGGAAAAGTACATCCAACAATATCTCTCATATCATCCATAACACCATCAAAATCACCAATCTCAACGACATCTTTTACAGCTTAGCCTTTACTTTCGCCAACACCTTCAATGAGAGTCTCTTCCACTCCTTTTGTAACCTGAAAATTGAGGCTGAAAGAAACATTCTTAACTTCCAATCTCACAATCAAGAAACCTACAATTCTAAGCTTCCCTACCTCCCCCAAGTCAACGCCCTCAAACCAACTGCTAGAAAACTCTTAATCTTCTCTAAGTCCTTTCCAACACCGACTGGAGAGCTAATTGTCTCACCCTGCTCACCTTATGTCGCTCCCTATGGCAATTTCATCTACGACTCTACCCGCAAATTTTACTTGAAACACATCGTGGTTATTGAAAACACTGCCCTAAGATTTTGCCTTGGTGCCATCCAAACCACTCCATTACCAGTCTTCACGTAGAGGCCAACGAAATCCTCCTTGGCCTCAGGTGCATCAAGACCGATATCGTTTTGCTCTTCGCATCCTCACTTACCCACGGAATTCTTGTTTCTGTTCTACCCGCTCTTTTTCCTTTACTAACCTCTTTAATCTCAACAAACGCATCCTCCACCTCTTGATATCCGGATGCATTCCCACCTCCCCAAAGCCAATATCAACATTTTCTCTATAGGTAGGCACACTATCTCCCATACGCCACCTGGGTTATACCTCCTCCTAAGTCTTCCTAGGTCTAACCTCTTACACGAAAGCTCTTCACAACCCAGCCTTTTTTCGCTCCAAATACTGCCAACTCAGTAGACACTTCCACGACTACTCATTCCTCTTCATTGACGGTTACACACGGGAAGGCTCCTCTGCAGCCGCATCCGCCTGTCCTGGCCTCACCCTTTCTTCAAGATTACCAGATGGAGCCTCTATTTATTCTGCTGAAGCAAAGGCTATCCTCCTAACTTTAAACTTCGCATACCTCTCCTTCCGCTCCCGCTTTGTCATTTCCACTGACTCCAAATCAGTTCTCACAGGCATCCTCAACATACTCTGGTTTTAATCCACTTATCTTTACAAATCTAAAAACATTTACGCTCTCTCTCTTCCTTTGGGAAGAAAATCATCTCTTTTTGATACCCAGCCACGTCAGTATACCTAGAACGAAAGGGTTGACAGAGCAGCCAATAACGCCCTGTTGAACCATATTTCCTTCATCCTAATTCTGCACTGTGACTTTCGCCTCAACATTTCCAGCTATCTCAAGAAAACTCAGCAAGACTTTGGAATCTTGAGACTAGTAACAAACTCCACACTATTATCCCAAAGTAGACAACAATCCTCCCTTACACAGTCGCAATCGTAGAGAGGACGTTGTAATCAACCGCATACGTCTTGGTGACTCCTTTCTCACCCACTCCTACCTCTATCAGGCTCTACCAAACCTCTCTGCCCCCTGCCCCACTTGCAATATGAAACTCTCAATCAAGCATATCTTCTTAACCTGTCCGTTATACCTGTCCATTATACCTCAACTCCAAGATCATTCCTCTCCCTTTGACCCCCTCCAACATCATCACCTTCCTCCGCAATAGCAATTTATTCTGATCTAATCCTTACCCACACTCCCCTCATTTTCTATTTTACCAGCTTATCTTCTCATTCGTTTTTTAATCTCTTTTTGCACCTTATTTTTTCACCCTTCTATCCCCTGTCCCTCTCCTAACCTTCTCTGTCCTAACTCTCGCACCTTAATTTTTTTAACACCCTCTTAGAACATTTGACTCTGACTGTCACAGTGCCGTTAAACATCAACAAACCAAACTTTATCTCGAAAAACGTAATCATTAGTAATTTGAAGAATATTGGTTCTTTATTTAATGTTAAAAACATGCTGATTAATTATACAAATAAGGTTCCTTTGAGATAAAACACTTTTCCATATTTTGTATTATTCCAGCTCAGTGTATTATTTTTCGTCTAATTTGTATAGCTTTTTCCACTGTAAAACTAAGTGACGAGCAAAAGCAGTTCTGTAAATGAGGGGGGTATGTCGCTCGGAACATTATGGTCTGCCTTTTTAAGTTTATAGCATTTTATGGAATGAAATAAGTTATTTTGTGGTCGAGTCTTAAATTTTGCTCATTCTCGATTCAGCTCTCGCATGAACAAAGTAGAGCAGTCATTTCTTTGATTCCAAAACTATAGCTAAAGACCCCCTTTATGTGAAAATTGGAGACCTATTTCACTTTGGAATTTGACTATATCTTAGGTGCTAAATGTATTGCTGCCATATTTAAATGTTATTTAGGTGATGTCACACATGGTTATCGAACAGGTTTTATTGAAGGTCGTTTTATTAGAGAAAACATTCCTACACTTTCAGACCTAATTTCGCATACTACTTCCCATAATATTTCAGGGTTTCTTTTTTGGTTGACTATGAAAAGCCTTTTGATTGCTTGGATTGGTCTTTTATGTTATAGACAATAAACTATTTTAATGTTGACCCTAACTTTGTTTGTTGAATTAAAACTCTTAATTCAAATAGTACTGCTTGTATCCTAAATAATGGTCATTCTACAGTTTCTTTCATATTTGCAATGGGGTACGGCAGGGTTGTCCCCCCCCTTCCCCCCCCCCCTCCTTAGCCCTTAAATTTTGTTCTCTGGGTCGAGATTCGTGTTATAAGTATAGGAGATAATAAGGCATTACATGATACTTTGATTCATAATAATAACTTCAGAATTTCTCAGTATGCAGATGATATCACTTTCTTTATCATTGATTAAGAAGATTCCCTCTTAAATGTTAATTCGCACCCTTCATACAGTCATAGTTTCGAAATGTCATCTGGTCTTAAATTTGGATAAATCCTTATTTTTCCTCTTGGGAATTATTTTCGATCTCCTCCCGATTTTATTTAAAAGTTTAATATCAAAGTTTCATATCGTCTAATTAAATATTATGGTATCTCTCTTACTAATGTAGAGGACTCTTTTCTTTAAACAATATGCCTTAACTATCGAGGCTTAAAAGTTCTCTTCATGCTTGTGCCAAAAGAGACCTAACTCCCATTGGTATAATTATGATTATTAAAAGCTTTGCTGTTTTTCATCTCATTTTTCTTGTATATGTACTTCAAGATCCCCATGAGACGTCTTCTAAAGATGTCGATACTATTATTTCTAATTTCATCTGAAATAACAAACCAGCAAAGGTTAGAAGATCTGTTTTTAAATAATACATCAACTGATGGTGGTCTGAATATGTTTCATTTTCAACTTTTTCTCGGCTTTGAAGATTTCTTGGGTCAAAAGATGTATATACTTAGGCGCTTCGCATTCCACTTGGAAAACTTTCTTAGATATTTATCTTAATCGTCTTGGAAAAATTTGTTTTTCAGTTTTGCTATAATTTTACAAAAAATGATGTCTTGTTAATAATAAGTTTATTGATAACATTTGCCGTAGTTGGGCAACTTTGACCAATACTTAATTCCAGTGGTTCCTAAAAGTTGCTTTACCGTAGACAATCGTAAGTCATTGATTTTCCCCATGTTGATCTTATTTTAAAGTTAAAGGAAAAAGTTAAGACTACTATAAGATAACTTATCCTATCCTGACAGCCGCAGTGTTGTGTCACCTAGTACTCAAATCAGACGGGGAAGGGATGCTAATATAGGTTGTAATAACATAGATTGAAACTTTGTCTTTAAAACTTGCTATGTTTCAGTGTGCTTTAGTAAGATGGGGAAGGGATGCTAATTTAGGTTGTAATAATATAGATTGGAACTTTGTCTTTAAAACTTGCTATATTTTAGTTAGGGATAGCAAACTGAAGTATTTTCAATATAAATGTATCCATCGCTTTAGTAAGTACTAACGAGTATCTTTTCTAAAATAAGCATAAAAATAGCTTGTGCAATTTTTTGTCGTAATGATATTGACCCTATTTAACACTTTTTTCTGGGCATGCCCTTTTATGTAATTATTTTGGTTTAATCTACAGGAAACTTAGCTTCCAAGTAATATGACCTGTACTTATTTTATTGTAATTTTGGGGGGTTTTTGTGGATCTGATCAATTCGAAATTTCATTCTCTTTCATGCAAAATATTTCATTTTTCAATGTTGTAAAAATAATAAGATTTCCAGTGTCAATAATTTCTTTGATAAAATGAAGCTTACCTTAAAAGCTGAAAGCTCATTTCCCAGAAAAATGATAAACCTGAACAATTTGTGAAAATTATTACAACATTTCCATTGCTAGAGACGTGGCTTTAATTCTTGCCTATGTTTTATTTTCATCTTTGTTTATGTCTTATTTTTTGTTTGTAGTAAAAAAACCCTTTCCCTCATTGTTTCCAGTGATTATCTTTATTAAGTTTAACGAATATGAGATGTTTATTGAAAAGTTTTCTTTTATTCTCATCTTTCACATTGTAAACAAGTTGCATGTTCTGGTAATTTTGCTTTACCCAGCCGGAGGAGCACTTCTAGACTCCTGGGTATTATCATTTTTGTTGTTGCTGAAACCGCCGGAAAATAAACAGTTGGGGAAAAAGACTTATTCTATTGTTTTATATGTCTTTTTTATTTTTTTGAATTTGTACTGTTTTTTTTCTTCATTACTCAGCGCCCTGTATAAGATCAGTTTCCAGACTGAACTGCTGAACATTCTATATCTGATAAAAGAACTGAAATGAATAAATCAATTGATACTTTTAAGCTAAACAGTTTTGACATCTCATCAATAATTTTGTTGATAACACTCACAGCAAACCTATCAAGAAGATGAAGTGTGCTTAACATTTACTGAAGAGGATTCTTTATGGCGGAGGCAGCCCAGATTATATGTAGGGGAACTCCGCAAGAAGTTTCTTGGTGCAAATAACACACTATATGAGGAATTACTCCGAAAAGGAGAGATTCGGAACATTCCCTACAAAGTATTCCGCCTTGGTCCAGAGGTATGTGATTTTTAATTAAACAAATTTGTTATATTGTGTTATGTATTTTTCATATCTGTAAAATATCTATACGGACAGGCATATAGCAGCAGCTGCAGCTTAATCAGAAGAAAATATGTTATAAACCATGAAAATGCAAAAATGAAATCATCAAAATTTGTTAAAATGACCATTTTACAGTTTTACAGCATTTCGAATTTTAGAGCCTTATCATGATGAATTATTCAAATTGTATTGTATGTTTTTACTTTTATGACATCACAAAGAGAAAACCTATGAATTTCTTTATATTAACTTATTGCCTTTAAATTCTTCACCACCAATGGGAGCAGTTTAAAATGAACAAGAGAGTTTGAATTACCATCATACCCTCCATGAAACTTTACCAGGAGAAAAAAGTCTACTGATTTTCAGTAACTGACATTCAGGAAAGAATTTTAAAGAATTACATCATCACAGATTTTGAGCTGTCCTCTCTTTCATATATCACAAATTTCTTCAAACATTTGATTTGTAATAACTCGAAAACTACATGTGCTACTGTCATAATTTCAAGATTACCCTGTTCAGAATGTAAAGCCCTTTCTGGTGCATATACCTTTAAGATACGATACACTTTGTAATGGTATAAATTACTTCTGGGCTTAGGCGAAAGACATCACGGTCGTGATTTTCCTCCACGCCCATCCCGACACCCGACTGCCCGAAAGTGGGTGCAAATTGTTACCAGAGAATTCGGTCTTTATTATTAGCATTTAAGATTAAACATGTTAAAGATCTTTAAATTCTGAGAATTGTGAATATCTAAACAAAACGCATTTCCGGGGATAAGGAAGGGGAGAGGAAGGGTGAGGGTAGGGGATGGAGGGGGAGTAGTAGAGATACAATAATTCATCTAAATTGATTGCAAATAGACCGTTTTACAGTATTCTAAATTTTCAGGTTTCTTTCGTAAATTTCAATGCTAATTTGTAGTGTATGACTGGCGACCGTGGTATTTCTTTTATTAAAATTCTTTGTGTTTTAATTGTCATAAAGTCTTGGAAGGGCTACATCAAATTCTGACCAGAAGTTTTACTTATTAAAAGGTTGCATTTTTAATCACGGTACTAAGTAGGCATATACGCATTTTTTGTCTAGTTTATTAGTCGAGTTCCCCTGCAATTTGAGAAGTCTTTTAAGAACCCTTGTTGGTATGAGCCGAATGGACTGCTATTTTGCCTTCCGTACTTCTATATGATCGGTATGCCTAAATCGGGCTCTACAGACCTCTCGATGCGCTTACTGCACCATCCTCACGTGACGGGTATTGGAGGTTTTATTGGACACCTTACATATTATGTAAGTATTGATTTTGACGTTAAGTTTGCTTTGCACCTTTAAAGGACAAACAATGGTGGGGAGCTGTATTTCCAAAACACAAGATATTTCCAATGGTGGGAGGGTGGGTGGGGGTAGGGGGCTCTATTATCAAAACAAGGTATTTCTGGGGAAAAGTAACAAGGACCCAAAAAGCATAAAAATGGAAAACTAAAAGTCAGAGACTGCCCAGTCTTCTACAAAAAATTAGTGGAAATGAAAGAAAGATTTCGAGCAAATCATTCATGGCCCTAAAGAGAAAGTCCGTATGTTGATATGACCCGTGACTTGCAATGAATCAAACAACGAACGGTTTAACTAAACTGGCGATTGTTACACTTGCAGGCCTAACCGTAACGACAATTTGATTGAATAAGCAATTTTTACGCCTTAATGTTCTCGATATCTGATAATATAAATAAAACACTTTCAACTGAATCTAAACAATTATACTAATATAAGAGGTATACACAGAAAAAGGATTAAGAATACTTAACACTGTTATTAACAACAGTTTTTAATAACTTGGTCATGAGAATTTCACATAACCTTGAAATAAATGTCGATCCCAGGACCGTAGGAGACTTTAGATGTTTGTTTTGTTGGAAGAACAAAGTTTTACCCTTCACGTCTTATGACTTTATTTAGTTTATGACATGCATATGAAGTTACTACGGCCCTGTCCCTTCCCATCATCTGTCGTCACACAATCAAAGCGTTTGTTAAGATATTTGGAACATCTAAAATGTGAGAAAATCCATTCACTCACCTCATCCCCTGCCAAAAGAAATTCTTCTAAAAGTGAAATTGCATATTACATGATCACTACGCATTCTATCATGTAGTTAACATCTTTCAAAGTTTGCAGTTTCCCTAAGAAATTGCTAAAAGGTGTAAACATTTTGCATAAAATCGAAGGGAGGCGGTCTAAACCACTTTTTGAATCCACCTTTGTATATCGACAAAAAAAAAGGTAATTTGGGGATTTAATTGGATGGGATGTTCTGTCACATTAAAAAGTTTTTGATAATAAAACGAAGAAAACTTATTTTTGAAACTTTGCTATGTGAATATTCCCAATGTTACCAATTACTGATAAAAGTGTTAACTGGTTTCTTGTTTATTTCGTCCATTTTTTTCTCTCGAATTTTAAAAACATTTACTCAAGAGTGTTGTATATACGCCTTTTGTGAGTTTTTTTGCTGTATATACTACGGCGGCCCTCCCATATTATGAGGCAATTCAAAAGTAATGCTGCAATATCAATCTTTTCAGCAAAGTACTACATGCTTTTTCGACAGCTTTTTAGAGTTTAGACAAACAACTCAGCTTGTATCCAAGAACTCATTCATATTATGATGCAATTCAAGGTACATTTGATCAATGTAAACCTTTTCCAGTTTTTTTTTTCAGAAAAGTACTACATCATCCCTCCCAATTATACATTTTTGACAGCTTTTCAGAATTTAGACAAAAAACTCGGCTTTTATATCTCAAAATTTAGTCATGTTATGATGCAATTTAAGGTCTGTTGTTTTCTTTTTCAGCAAAGTATAACATCGGCCTCCTGAATTATACTTTTACGACAGCTTTTCAGAATTTAGACAAAAACTCAGTTTGTATCCCAAAAGTCAGTCATATTATGATGCAATTCAAGGTACGTAAACTATGAAACTATACATTTGAACTCCTGTTGCTGAATTTGAACTTCTTACTAATTTCAAGAACAACATTTTTATCTACAAAGAAATTATCACTATTGAAATTTCAGAGCGGACCTCACTAACCCTAATTAAATTATATTTTAAACGCAATTTACTTTTAAAACTGTGACACCTTTGTCTTCACTTTGCAAAATGTGGACCTTTTCACATATATGAACCTCCTGCCCAGACCCTATGTACCACTTCTTGATACCAGAGGGTAATGTTGGGTACACTAGCCTAGGGGTCTCATTTTGATGGCCCCTAATATGGGCAAATGGTCTTAATTTTGTGACGTGGCTTAAAGGTGGATATTTTGTCTGTCCGTGGGTGAATGTGTGTGTTTGTCTGTCTGTCTGTCTGCGTGTGTGTGTTTGTCTGTCTGCGTGTAACTGTGTGTACAAAGTTTTGTGTCAAGTATAACTTTTCTGCCTCCTAGATATTCAAGCACAAAGGTCAAAGGTCAAATAAAGCATTTTAGACAGTAAAGCTGTGTTTCCATGTGCAGGTATCCGTATGCGTGTGCGTAGTGTCTGCTTCCATGTGTCCGTAATAACTGCGCGGAAGTAATGTGTGAACCACCAAAAATTGATTAAATGGCGCATCTTTGAAATGGAACCCAGTGCAAACTTACGATGGATACCTTGTCATAAACTGACGTGCCCCCTCCACCTTCTTAAGCTATAAAGAATTAGGTCAGTGGTCAAGCAAGTTGATGTTATATGAAAAAAGACTTTTAGAGAAACAAAATGGGGAAAAAAGTATTCAAAAATCTTATTCCGTGAAGGAGATATTCAAGTTTTAAGCTCTGTATTATCTATGTAGAAATCTACTGGTGTAGTAAATCAACTATGGAAGCTTGGCACCTACATCCTCACATTCTCAACAAATGTTAATGTATTTTAAAGACAATTTAGTTTACTTTTTCACTAATTTATTTTTGTTCTTGAATGTTCTTCAGGTGGTAAATTTTAATTACTCTTACAAGATTCTGTTTGACTTCTTTCCTGGCATATTCAATGGTATTTAAGCCACAAAATCGCAGGACAAAATATGATAGAATACATGAAGAAATTGAGAAACTGAGGCTGTGATGTCACTTACTACTTTTACGCCTTCCACGCTGGTTCCATCAGGTTTCACGTGTTGGCTTTTCCATAATTAGTTTCCTCCAATTTGTCTGTCTTAGGTCAGCCTTCTTGCTGTCACTAAGGAGTTTGATGCCACGAGATTGCATGTCTTCTTTAATACAGTCTGCCCATCTTTTGTTGGTCTACCTATAGGTTTGGTGCCATGTATCTGGCCTTCGAGTGTTAGTATTGAGTAACGAGTATGCCTCATACGCATCAGGTGCCCAAAATATTTTAGCCTTGTGGACTGAACTTCCACAACACTTTTGCCAACTTTAAGGGTGTGTTTGACGTATTGGTTTCTTAGCTTTTGAAGTCTGGAGCCATGATATGCACCTAGTATGGCCGATGGCAAAGATATGCTTGACACCTTTCTTGACCAATTGCAGTAAGAAATTGAGGCAAATTTCAAGGGATATGCTGATCATCGCTGGTGACTTTAATGCAAAAGTTGGAAATGGCCGGAACAAATGGAGAGAAGTAATGGGACAATATGGATATGGTGAAATAAATAGCAGAGGAGAAAGGCTCCTAAACTTCTGCAAGGCCAATAACATATTTATCACAAACAACTTCAATTTCAAATAAAAAGATCAAACAAACAGTGGGCATGGGAGTCCTCTGATGCATTAACTAAATACAAGATTGACTATGTCATGATAAACCAAAAATGGAAAACCAGCGTCCAAAATGCTGGAAGTTATCAAAGTGCAGATGTAATACCTGGCTACCAACTGTTCATTAGCAATGTTAAGTTGCATCTAACTGCAAAACCCAAGGGCACAGTGACAAAAAGATATGACATCAAAGGTCCAAAGACGTAAGGCAGAAGTATATGGAATCAATACAAGAGCGACTTGAAACATATATCGGATAAGATTGATGGAAATAAAAATACAAATGATATGTGGCTAGAAATAAAGGATGCTTTTAATAGCACAACAAAAAAGTACTAGGAACCAAAATAGGTAGACCGAAGAACCCTGGATAAAACAAAAGATACTCAACCTTATAGATAAAAGAAGCAAAGTAAAGCAGATGAAGACAAGCGACCCGTCACTTAAACTAAGATATAATCACTTGAATCGTGAAATTAAACGAAATATTAAAGCTTTAAAAGAAGGGTGGTTTAACAATCTCTGTAAGAAAATGGAAAATGCACACCATCCAGCAAAGTCAACACAGGAATACTAAACCATTAAAAAGATAACTGGAAAAAGAGTGGTGAGAATGCAGACAGTGAAAGCAAAGGGATGGGGGAGGGGTGGGGGTGGGGGGGAATACTGACAGAGATAGACTAAGTAAAGGAGAGATGGAAGAAAATTACTCTAAATTATACAACCAGCAAAACCCCACAAACCAAGAAGTACTTAACAACCTCATCACCAAAACTCATCACTAATGACCCAGAGCCAGAAATCTTGAAAGAAGAAGTAGAGTATGCCACTTAGGAAGCTCAAAGATGGAAAGACTTCAGGACCTGACGAAGTAAGCACGAAAAAAAAATCAAAGCGGCAGGGAATTCAATAATAAACATACTACACAAACTATGCAATAAAATCTGGATGACCAAAGAAATTCCTGAGAATGGGGCAAGGCAATAAGTCACCCTTTATACAAGAAAAATGACAAATGAACTGTGACAACAATAGAGGGATAAGTCTCTTAACCCATGCAGGAAAGATTTTCTCATTCAATTTACAGAGAAGACTTAAACACAAGAACTGATGAAATTCTTTCTGAAGCACAGGTCGGTTTCAGACCAGGCAGTTCAACAATAGACCAGATCTTTACATTACAACATATCTCAGAGATATCCCAGATTCAAATATCTTCCGACACCATATGGTACTAAAGACTTTTCTCCTGGTTCATAAATTCATTAAACCTTTAAATAAAAAAAAAGCGCCCTCACTGGATTTTCTGCCTTCCCCCTCACCCCGAGTTCCTTCAAAACCACTGCGTATGCGTAGCTTTACACACCGAATCGCTACATTTAGCGATTATATTTTACGTATACGGATACGCATATGTTTACGCACACACTTACGGACGCATGGAAACAGTCCTACTGAAAGTGCACATAAGCGAGTATTGTCTTACGCATACGCTTACGCTAACGCATACGGATACGCGCACATAAAACAGCTTAACACGCTTAACATCTTGTACAATGAAGACTTGTCGTGCAGGTGAGAAGTATAGCCAGGTGTGATATAGAACCGTTAGTTAGATCAAATTGAAAAAAGAGGTCAAAGTAACAAAGATCAAGGGTTAAAGGTCATATACAATGACCTTTGAAATCTATAATTTTGTGCTTAATTAAACGCAAAAAGTACAAGGCCGATTAAGATCCAAATTGGAGGCATGGCACCTTGTGAGGTGAATTAGTGCCCCGCAATCTTTCAATTCCGTAGGTTAAAAGTCAAGCAGCAATAAACATAATTTTGACCTTTCTAGTGCAGTTTTGTAATGTAAATGAAATTTGAGTTGTGGAAGGATCCTTCAGGCTAACAGGGTAAAGTATGACAGGCTCATTTGATAGATTATGTTTTGGTATTTTTAAAAGATCAAAGTCATACTTTATGACTACGTGACCTATTTGATATTATTTACCTTTATCTTTAAAAAAGGCCAAATGGTAGTTGGTGATACCCATTAATTAAATATTGTGTTGTTGTGATGGGATTGGGCAATGGTCTCAGGTCAATAGCCAGGTGAGTTGCATTCATATTAATGGACACAGGTTGATGAGGCATTGCATATCATGGGTGCCAGGTGGACAATAGTGCATTGTTCTGATGGCAAAGGTCAAATGTAACTGTTATGAAGTCAAAGGTCAAGGTTCAAATGCGGAATGACCCACATTCATGTGAAAGGTCTCAAGCTTTTGCATTAAATGTTTGAAGTATTGGGTCAGATATAAATGGTGATTAGATCAGCAACTTACTCCGTAGATTGCATTCTTTTTACATTTTGTGGTAAGCTAACTTATCACACTGAGAGGTAACATTTTTCCTGCCCGTGCATGGGTGAGGCCCACGATTGACAATGCAGGGGTTTTGCACACCTCAGCAATGGCACC
This sequence comes from Chiridota heheva, assembly GCA_020152595.1. Classification (NCBI taxonomy): domain Eukaryota; kingdom Metazoa; phylum Echinodermata; class Holothuroidea; order Apodida; family Chiridotidae; genus Chiridota; species Chiridota heheva. The sequence continues at coordinate 712,546 of JAIGNY010001701.1, read as the reverse complement.
ATAAACTTTGAATTCTTGATCCAGAATAAACGGATAAAATAAAAAAATGAATAGAAGAAACAAACAAAAACAATTTTTTGACTTTTGTAGGAGATTTTTCGCCCTCGTACATGTGGAATTATTTTGATGTTCAGTATTTAAATGACGGAGAAGGCTTTGGCTTGCCACACGTTTTGAAAGCTGTTCAACCCGATGCCAAATTCATAATCACCTTAAGAGATCCGATTGAAAGGTAGCTTTTTATTTCAATCTCAATCAAAATTCATTACCATAGTCCGGCCCAGCCCATTAATCTAATTTTTTTTTTAATGAAATATTATCAAAATGTTTGCATAAAAATATGATTTAAATGTTCTGTTAGAAACAAGACATGTAATTAAAGAATCCCATTGCTAATTTTTTCAATTGAATTTTAATTGAGTCTGATTTTACAAGATAGAAATTATGATTATGACTGGGGTTTTTTTTTTGAAGGAAAGTGTGTTTTTTCCGAAGAAAACATTAGGTTGCTACTTTCAGAAACATGATCTGTAATGCATAGAGATTAAATAATCTGTCATTGCAAGTTAAGTATTCGTAAATAACACAAACTGTTTTAAAAAGGAAACTAGTTACTAATCAAAAGAATAAGCAATTATGACTCTTTTGAAGAAATTTTATATTGTTTTTTTAAAAAGAAACTTTTACTAATTATAAGAATTAGTACTTACGACTGCCTTTGATTATTTATTGTGGAAAGAAATATCTTTGACAGTCCTGAGGCATGCTCAATAATAGGAACATTTATAATACACGAGAATATTTAAGTCATGCAGTCATATTGTTCAGATGTTGCGATAAAATGTCATTGTTTCTAATTCATGTACTTGAAATAATAGAATCATTGTATTGAAAAACATTTGAATTTCCAAAATGGCTTGTTTCGCGCCTAAAAGCCTATTTCTACTGTCTATTTGATCTAATATTTTGAAAACGGCGTGATGAACATATCAAATGGGAGTAGAAAAGTTGTAGTCATGACAGTAATGAAGGTATTTTCAAAAGTTTTAATTTTCCCTAGCAAAGATTTTTTTCCCAGACGTATTTCAAATTTGAAAAATGTAACATTGCATAAGGCTTTAACGTTAAGATTGCAAAGGATCATGGGAAATATCACAAAATGACGGCTTCGATGTAGCAAATGCTCCCATTAATAGAACATTTATGTTCCCATTAATAGGCATGCTACAGGACTGTTTGAAAAATATGAATGTTTTGTGAAGAAAGCCAATCATTACTGACAAACCATGCTACCATACTGCCATACTAATCTTAGGACCCTATTCATATTTGCAGATTACCAACCTGTTGTTAACATTATACTTGTATCTTAAAGGAATATTCCCGTTAATTTTCAGTGTCATATTTGTGAAGAGGATTATAAAAGAAACAAATTGGTGAAAAAGTTCTTATTCCGCTTAGGAGTTATTACATTTCAAAGATATCACCAGTCAGCCAGTGTGTTGAAAAGTGACTTTGCAATGTACAGTGTGATATCATAAAGGCAAATCCAATTTGTATGTATTTCTTTGAACATTGATTGCCTTTTATTGGAAGCATTTTTGTTTAACTATTGAGATGGGGTATAACATGGGAAATATTGGATCTGCCTGTATGACATCACACTTTTAGGGCCAGGCCACACTGGTAAAATCTTTAAAATGGAGTAACTCCTAAACGGAATAAGATGCTTTTTACACCAATTTGTTCCTTTAACAATCCTCTGCCATATATGAAAATGAAACTTAACGGGAATGTTCTTTTAAAGATTTTTATTGTTTCATTTTTTTGTAATTTCAGTAAAAAAAACATGAGGACTGCAAGATTGTTTATCTTGATATTAATTTACATCCAGATTATTTTCGGACTATCGCTACTTTGACTGGTATGGTGGAAAGAAAAGTCCCGAGGACTTTCACAACAGGGTGGAGAGGACCATGAAAGCATATTACCAATGCAGGGGCGTGCACGATCTGGAGATTGCATGTATTGGCTTTGAGGAGAGACTAGCACCGCCAAGCATCCGTTCCAAGATAGTTGTAATACATTTATATTGTTGTAAATCAAGAATCGCATAAATGTCTTGAAAATTTAATTAAGCCTATTTGATAAAAGTCAATTATCGTTCTTTCGCTTATTTATACAGTGATAAGCCAATAAATAAATGCCTTCATTGGTGAAGACGAGTAGATTTTATAATTGGGTATGGGTAATCGTCAAATTAAACGAACTTTGATTGAGGCTATGGGTCTCAAAGCACCTTGAGCGGTGGCATTGAACCGTAAAGACTTTAGAGGAAGACCTCCTTGGAAATATAGGGGGCACGATCTTTGTAAGTATATTTACGTTTGAGTGGTCTAGAGTTAAAAATTAAACGGAATTTTAGAATACATGGGACGATTTAATAGCAAATTCATACTTTGTTAGCAAATTATGTTTACAATTTTAAGGGGTCACACGAACCTTTCAACCTTTAGCTACAAATCTTAAGAAGAACAAATTAAGCTATCAAAAATAGTAAAGCAATAAAAAGTAGTCTAACAGTGTATCCCCAAAATGTATTCCATGCAGGGACCTGCTAAATAGCAGGTTCCCTGTCCCATTGCAAGTCAGTCCATTATAATAAAGAGGCCTTTAGGGGGTTGAGAGCTTCTTTCTAAAATAAGCATGAGTCTCCACCCCGTACCGCAATCGTCACGAGACCGAGCCAACTCAGAAAAGATTGCTCATTGCATTTTGCCTGAGACTAGAAATGGTAAATGCATAACACGTTTTAGTAATGAAAACTATTATCCCCCAACAAGGTGAATGAAAAGAGCTGTGGAGAATTGTATGTATTTAAATGTCGATGGAAGTGCAGAGGTAACATTTGCTCAATTTTAATAACACTATTAAAAAGCATGAATGTAGCAAACAATGTCATCGAAATCAGTTACAAATTGATAATTTAAAATCGTTTTAAAATCTTTGGTATTTTTTTAAATTTCAAATTTGTGATGCATTATTCCCGCCCTTGGTTTTTCTTTTGTAATTCCTTTGTTCTTATTATGTATGATTATAATTCTTTTGGTGCAGCAAATTACGACCAAAATGTTTTGACGGTCTTTAGTTACCATATCCTCCAAAACAGTCTAAAAAAATTATATTTTTCATGCACCAATTAACCTTTCTAAGTCAAATGATTGACAGCTTTATCAACCAATCACCTCATGAATTTGTCTAGCAACAAAATCTGCGTAACTAAGTGGGGCAAACATCCTACGCGGTACTGGAATAGTACAGCTAGCTAGCGGCACGCTCATGCAGTCAATGCAATATACTACACTAAACAAATTTCTGCACGTGTACACAGACTGAGTGATGACAAAATGGTGAACAAAATTTGCGCTTACGGGCTTGCTGCAGGATTTGTTTCGCGACCTTACATCAGCAATGTTCGGATTTTCCACATGTTGGAAAATCGAACATCTCAAAGCCATTGAAAATTCCCGCATCACTGTCCCCATACTCCATACATACAGTATACAATTATAGACACACTGTACGTACGTACGTGCGGAGTTTATTTCGGGAATGGTTTTAGCGTGACACAGCGTGTACACTATTTAAGAAAAATGAAGTGAGGGTGCTGCGAATAGCAATGTCGTAGATGTCAGGGCACAATATTGGCATGATGATTAGCAAACGGAATTTTGTTTATTCCTTTTGCTAAAAACTCCGGAAGAAGTGCCATAAATGGATCAAAACTTGTGGCATGCCACATGAATATCTAAATATTAATACGTTGGGCATGCATGATTGCGGATTTAAGGTTTGTTTGCCCCACCTGGTTACCGCGTTGCTATGGTGGGCGTGGCCTATTTCCGTACTTAGACAGGTTAATTTCAGTGACTGATGTTACTAAAGAAATTGAAGGATTTACATAAATATTTTGAGCTGTCCGCCCAGCCATACATCACACATTTAATCAAATTTGATTAGTCTAGCATTGCTTCTCAACACGATAACTGGCCTTTAACTCAAAACTGAAAGTGCTATTTTCTAAAAACAACAACCTATATCTTTATATCTTAATGCGCTTTCAATCAATATTGAAATAACTATATGTCCACATAGACCTTAAACGATCTTTATGTATTGTATGGTCTTGAAAATGAGTTCTGTTGAAAGTATTTGTTGAACTTTTGAAATTTATATTTGTAGTGACAAACGCTGTTCCTTTCAAATTTCAGCGTTTAAGCCTTGGTTTGAATTCTGTAATTGTTCGCCAATGGTTTGACATTTTTTCACGAAAACAATTTTTCATCAATCGCCTGGAAGATCGAGGAGCCGACTGCATGAATACGTACCAAGATATCTTTAAGTTTCTTAAAGTAGGTAAGAAGCCCATTACTATAACTTAGTAAGCAGGTAAGTAAGTTTATAAAGTTCAAGTTCCTATGCAGACAAGCAGGAGAACACAGTCTGATGATTTTCAGGTACTGAAATTTAGGAGAACATTTGAAGAATTAAAAGAGCTTTTTTCTCTTCCATACATCACATCGTTTGCATAAATTAAACATTCTTCGTACTTTAATTAGTCACAACTCAAAATCTACTTTGAATTCTTGGAAATGCAGCATGATCTTATGATGACGTCCAAAACGGTCCCCATACTGAAGACAATGACAAAAAAAGAAGTTGAAGTATTCCAAGATAGTGGCCAAAATACCCCCTCCTCCTCACACTTTATAGTAGACTGTATATAATCAACATCTGCATTTAAATATTAAACTATTTATACATTTGAAGTATATTCTATTCAAGCTTCTGGTTTTATATTTTGATAAATATATCAAGGAGCTATACTACTCTATGATGTTTTGGCTGTTTACATACCCGACATGGTCATTAAATGGCCGTCATTATTGTTCAAACACTACATATTAATACTTTAAGGCTAGTGATTGTCACATTAAAGTGAAGGTCAATATTCAGTACAATTACTGAATGGTCAAGATATCTATACAAATACTGACAGATGTTTAATAATTGCCACTGAAACGATGTCACTATTATGTATCAGATTCATCGGTGACGTGTCGAGCAATTTTCTGAGGACAAAATTCCCTCTTTAACTTTTTTGTGAAATATTCTTTCCCTTAAAGTTCCAGCTTTCATATTTTGGGGTTTAAAATAAGATAATTAGGGTAATATAATGATGTTATGCCTGTTGAAATGCATCAACTATGATATCGACCATATATGCAAAACCAAATGTTCATTTTGAAGTATTCTATGCCAGATAATGATCAGATCATTGTCGACATTCTTTGTTTAAAGGCCAGTTATCATGTTAACGTGCACATAAATATACAGTTTAATTCAATGTTTACACAAATACTGATTAACCAATCCACAAACGCCGCCGAAGTGACGTCGACAATCAATTGTTTTGAGATGAAATTCCCTTTTTAATATTGGGGATAATGTTACCATAAATGTGGTCAATGATGCAATTGTATTATTGGTGGTCGTTTGCAAATGATTAACTTTTAACCACAACTGAACAACTGGATAATATTGTATATATATATATATATATATATATATATATATATATATATATATATATATATATATATATATATATATATATATATATATATATATATATATATATATATATATATATATATATATATATATATATATATATATATATATATATATATATATATATATATATATATATATATATATATATATATATATATATATATATATATATATATATATATATATATATATATATATATATATATATATATATATATATATATATATATATATATATATATATATATATATATATATATATCTCAATGTATTTGAGTATTGTTGGCTTTCTTTTAGAACCCCTTTCAGTGAAAGCATTGGGAAACCTTTGTAGCGTAAAGAAATCACGAGAAACCACCAGCAACAAATTCCAGATGCTCAATAAGACTAAAGAACTCTTGGACTGTTTTTATAAACCGTATAACAGAGACCTGGTAGATTTGTTGGAAGACGGACACTATTCGTAGATGTGAAACATGAATGCTATATGCTGGACGATTATGATATTAATGGAAGTTTAGAAGCAAAAAACCATAATAATTACAATCATTTCACATTTTGGATCGTTTGTTTAACTTTTAATGCAAACATTTGCAAAAGATTTATGCTAATTTGTAACTTTGTCTTGTATGACTCTGCGACCTTAGTGTTTTTAAAAAAAAATCCTTTGTTTTTAAGTTTTAATTCTTTGAACGAGTACATCATACGTTGCAGGAAGGGACTTTTTCGTTATTTTTCAGGGACTGAAATCTCTGGAAGAAATTTACAGAAATACATCATCACAATATAGGCCTTTTGAAAATTCCTCACACTCTGATGAACCATAAACTTCGGAATCGTAAAAGTGATTTCAAAATTCAAAGATTGTTCTATTCCATAGTAAGAATTCTTCCTAATAAATGGCATCTTGCATGATACATGGCAAATATTTAATCAAATTATTCATTATTTCCATATTTTTCAAGGCAGCTATAGCTAATACCCCGCATTTACATAACCATTGACTTTAACAATTGAATTATACCCGCTATGTAATTTAAAGATCTGTTAGAAAACTGCCAAAATTGCTTTAGATCTCACCAACAAACCAACATCTTTGAATAATTTACTAATTTACAGATTCTTGAATTTTGCTGTATCAATATGAATATTTTAATAAAAATTTGTGATGAATGGGCATTTAATACTTTTTTTTGTGCAAATTCCCCTCCCCCTTTTTGATCTCGTTCCACAATTGCGTGATTATCATTGATTATCACGAGAGGAGCTGCTTATGTGATTATCTAATTTGAAAATTACAGTTTAGGGTTGATATGTCAATCCAGCTTTCTTCGTGATTATCACGAGAGGAGCTGTTCTTGTTGATCTCGAACATTGAAATTAACAATACAAGTCACCATCAAACATCAGTTGAATGGTTCCTTTTTCTTTTCCTCTTTTATGACAACAAATATAGGAGAAGTTTTTAATATCGTTTTTCAAACACAGTAACTCAGCTGGTATATATCAAGTCATTTTTGCAAAAGTGGGCCTAAAATATGGATTTTATAAATCCATTTTGAAGTGAGACATTTTTTTTTGTAAGAACAACTTTTAGGTGCAGAAAACATGCACCGAAAAGTTGTTCTTCTGACATAAATGACATCATTAAAAGTACTAAGAATTACACAAAAATAAGCTATACACCTTTTTGTTAATACATCACAAGCTTTGCAAATCCTTGAAATTCGATCCGGTGTAAGTGGAGATTTTGTCCCCGACTTGATTTAGTCCAACCGGACAGTTTCTCCTCGGCTAGCCCAGAAGAATGTGTCCCCCAGGACACTATCAATGAAAGCAAAGTTTACATTTTTGGTACACATATGTATATCTACCATCTTATTATTTTTATTTTTTTAAAGTCAAATCATTGTTTTCAGTTTCAAAGTAAAGATTGATAAGTTCTTTATTAACTCGTCACTGGTCCTTTACCTAAAATTCACACTGCATCATTTTTCATTCATGGCAGAAACCAATTGTTTCGATTTTCATTCATACCAGAAATACTTCACTTGGTTTTCTTTGAGTTTAGAGGATTGATTTTGGATTTCCATGCATAACATGAATGCATATTCCCTTAAAGAGTTTTAACTAAGTCTCAACAAATCTAACCCTAAATTATCTTTACCTCTCGGTTTCTGCCCTTTCCTCTTTCATTGTGTGTCCAAAAATGTAATTACTCTTTTTGTTAGGCAGTAAGAATACCACACAGCAAATTAAATCAAAATCTATTCATCAGTTCTTAAGAGATATTGATAAAAAACATGCAGAGACGAAAACATAAGCTCCTTACAACTGTCCAACTTTGTTGGCGTAGGTTATAAAATAAAACATTTTAGTAGGTGGCAATTTTGTTGAGTATGTAGGGGCACCGTTATTCAAAAGATTTTTTTTTAAGGATAACCCAACTTCTACTCAGGCATTTTGAGGTGTTTTCCTGTTCATACATCACAATTTTTCAATTCAAGTTTTGATTATTCATAACTTGAAAACCACACATGCTGTTTCCGAAAATTAAAAACAATTAAACTCAGAATTTACCGCTTTTACAGTATATATTAATATATATTTCAAAAGTTAATAAAGACATGGTTAAAAAAGTTATATTACAGCTGAATAATGTCAAACATTTGATACAAATTAATTGTATTTTTTGGTAAACAATATTTCCAAGCTAACATCAAATGGGAAAAAGCTTAGTAGTTAAAAAATTAGATCCCATCAAGTTTATAGGGCTTATAGAGCCGATGCTTATACCCGATTTCCATCTGTGCATGGTGCTAAGTTGATTCGATCCCTGTGCCTTTTGAGTACGAGTGTTACGCCCTTATCACTGGACTATGGCATTCCCTGAAAAAACTAAATAAAGCCTAATATATTGTTCCACAAACCAAGTTAAGCATATCTTTTTTTTTAGTTTCCTAAGTTGTTTCTTAAAAATAGATATTAAAGAACAACTTCTACTGATGAAGAACGAAGAGGAAACTGCATTGTCATCATAGCATCAGGGTCAACAGAAACTAGAACACTTCATCATTGGCACAATGTAAATAACACAATGTAGATGGTACAATGCTTTCATGGTACAACGCATTTTGTAAAGTATCTGTGTATTTACTCGAAACAGAAATAGAGCAGAAGACGACATGCTCTACAGGTGGATGCAGTTACTAGTTTGTTACACTGCTGGATGATTATATGATTTATCCATTTGTTAGAAAATAGATCATATTTTCTTTCTCAGACTTCTTAAAAACTTCTGTATGCATTCTATAAAATTCCTGTATTTGTTTCTGGATCCTTCCTTTGTGGTCTGTTATGGGCGTTTCCAGTTTACCATCGAAACTGGTTTCCAACTTGAAATGCTGGAAATTGATTTTGTTGAACTTCTGATTAATTTATAATATTATTAGTTGAGACTATTAACAAACCATCGAATGAATTCACTAATGTGTTTGTGTTTATTCTATTCATAAATACCATCACATAAGAATGTTATTGTAGATCTGAAATTTTTCAATATTATAACTATCAAAATGCATACACCTCTAGTATTCAAGCTTTAAATTATGTTTCATCACTTACATTAATATAAATTTGGATGTAACAGTTAAAAGGATCAAAACCATTTTGTGAAAAACAAAAATATAAATAGCAAAATGTGTTATTAAAAGATTGTGTAAGCATATGAACACAAAACAGAAGACACGATGTTGGTATTTCATTTTCATTATTAGCAAAGTGAAGGAAATAATTAAAAGGACGAAACTGAAACAGTTTGATAATTTCCACTTCAAAATTCTGATCCACTTTAAGATATGTGGACAGCATAGAGGTAACATTAAGCACACACCTCTCATTTTTTTTGTAAATACTTTTGTCTTTTATGTACCTCATGTTTGAAAAAGATTAGTTGATTTTGATAATGAGTTTTAGGATTTTAACGAAACCTACAATTAACAACTAAAACCTAATAAGAGATAAAAGATAACATGTAGCTGCCCATATACCTATCAAGTTAATTAGATATGCGAATAAAGTCTATGTTGCCAATCCAAAATAAGTTGTCTCATATTGTTTTATTTTGGCTCCAGAAGATAGTATGAGATCATCACACTTTTTCTTTTATTTGCAACATGCCTGCAAGATTTAGCTTGGATGACTGTGGTCTGGGTATATGACACACATTTTAGTGTGATGTTAATTTAAAGTCAAAGACTTGAGAATTGAATTTATAATTAGTAAATATTTGTCGGCTGCATAATGCATTGTGCAGTTGTGTAAATGGTTCTTTTTATTACATTTTGTAAAAGAGAACTTTCAAGTTAGACATATACAGGCTTAACGACCACATTACTACCTATTTTATGTTTGACTTTTGAAAGCAAACTAAGCAACTGCAAATTATGTTGATAATTTAATGAAATGTCCATGTGTTGTGTTAATATTAAAATGATTTATATTCACAATTGCAGAAATTGAACCCTATGCCCGTTAAGTTTATTGCTTAAGTTCTTTGTCAGATTTATTTTGTAACTTATAGGTCGCTTTTGACATAATGAGCAATTTGTAATCATTAAACATTGGTTGAAGGATTAGTTCAGTGGTCATGAACGTTACTCTTATATGGAAGACGAAACAAAATGATCAATAAATTACTTTAATAGCTTATTCTATTAGGGAGATATTTAAGTTTAAAGTTCTTCTTAATTGTATGGAAATAACTGGTGTAGTAAGCCTACTATGGAAGGTAGCTTCTTCATCCTTACTTTCGTAACAACTACTAATGTATTTGAAAGAAAATTCTATCTTTTGTACTATTTAAATCATTTTTACAAGTGATAGATTATAATAACCTTTCCTAGATCAGTACATTCTGTTTTACTACTTTCCTTACATACATATTCCATGGTTTTTAAGTCATAAACTTGCAGGAAAAAATATGATACAATACATAAAGAATTTGAGGAATCTGAGTATGTGACATCACAAGTTGTTTGATTTCAGTCGTTTCTACACAACTGTTACAGAACTTAAAAGTTAAGTTTCTCTTTGACCAAATAAGATATTTGAATGTTTTCTTCATCATTTTGTTTATTTTGACGTCATCTTTCACATATTAACTTGTACCACTGATCCTTTACTAATCTAATCCTTTAAGTTACAAATAATTTGCTTCATAGGAAATACTTTTATGATAGTGGCAAGCGTATTCCAGCGCTTGACAATGATTATAGTAATTATAGCTTAAACAACCCGTATGATAAGTGGAATGATTATTCGAGTGCTACAGAGATGAGCTTTGGTGATCATCCATCCAAGTATACCGTTGCATATATAAGTCATAGTAATAGTGTAAGTAATGCTTGGCAGGGGTTTATTCTCGGTATAGGTAAAGAAATATACGATGAGAATGAGGAGATGTATCATGTCATCGGAGGACCTGACGGATTTACAGATATCGGCGTAGAAAGGATCAATGATTCTATCTGAACATATATCTATGCTATACTAGGAGCCCAAGTTCAGATAAAAACAAACATGCTCGCCACAGGAACCGGAAATGATACGCGACGACAATTTTTGAATATTGTTGAAGATTGTATTAATTCACCTATTGATTTACAAGGCAGCATAGATCGCTATCAAGGTTCTTTGCAATATGCACGAAGTAGTCTAAACTTCATACTTGGGGAAGATCTGTTCCTTATGCCTTCGGATATGAATTTACGCATTGGAAAATACGAAGGCTATAACAACAATATCCAAATAGCGGAATTATCAGAGATGAGGCAATTGGTTTAGATATTGACCAACATTTTAATTTTGAACATGCGCCCCAGGGAGCCGAGGGAGCCGAAGGAGCCATGCGACTCCAGGGATCAGAGTGAGCCATGCGACCCAAGGGAGCCACCTTCACCCCCACCTTCACCCCTTCCTTCACCCCCAGTCTCAATTTTTCCCACAGATGCAGTAAATCATGAAAATGAAAAGACAGTCCTGCAGTCCTGGTTGTCGGAATTCTAGCTATCGCTGGAATTGGTTATATGCTTTATGGGGAACTAAAAAGATAGTTATTTTTTGTAAATACATAAAAATCAAGAACGCTACACCAGTAATGAGGGTCCAGACATGTTCAGCTAGCCATCCTACAGAATCGCTTAACAGATTAAATAACCACGAGGCTGCGGTTCCGATGATACCCAGAAGCGCTTCTGGTGTCCTTGCCCCTAATTTTTTGAAAAGATTTGAAAGATGTTTTAATTAATCTTTTATACATTGTTATATATTTTTAGCTGGTGCAGGCTCGGGCCGGGCTCCGGACTAGGAGGCGGAGTCATGCGACTACCAGCAATGATAGATGCGACAATAGCGCTTATAGCTAAAGCCATTTAAGATACAATACTAACGATGGTGATGCGTTGTTCTCTAAACAGCGTTGTTAAATTGCTCTCAATGTGGTATCATCTTGTGTTATTCTGTTAACAAATTTCTTTTATTCAATTTAATTCACTTCGCAAAGCTTCACAGTTTTGGCTAGCAATTTCCAGTCTTGTCGTTCTTTCAACTTCTAAGTTTTGCAGCCTATTTCTTATCTCTTTCTGTTGCTCTTTGTTCCCAGTCCTTTTATATTTAGCGATATTTCTACGCTCTGCAAGAATTTCATTATCTAAGCTAGTCTTCTTACCTAGATTATTTACTAGTTCTCCTCTTGTCCGAGTTAAAGCTTCATCTAATGCTAGCAGCTCGCGAAGGGGACTCCCTTTAGTCTGAATTGATGCTTCTTTTACGCCTAGAACTTCATTGAATTTTTCTGTTACTTGTTTAATAGTATCAGCAGTTTGTGGCAAATCTTGCATTGATATTTCTTCTGCTTGTGTGTTGACTTATAGTTGGGTTATGTTGTTAATCCTCGCTCGAACCTTTGATTTCATCTTGATGAAAGGGCGGTGTGTGATTGACAAGATTTAGATCACTTTTTATGACGTCAGCATCGTATTTTCCCTTAAACATAGCTATTGATGAAAAAAAATTGAGGTGTTATTTTAAGAGTAAGTTCATTATTCTTGTAATAAAGTTTTCCACAATCATATGTAAATAGTTCATATTCAATAAAAGTTGGCTCCAGTTTATAATTTTCTTCAATAGCATTATAAAATGCATTTACTTTGGTTTTTGATAATCAATTTGTTGTTCTGATAAACTAAGATCACTTGAATTCTGCATATCAACAAATCAAGGCGATCTTGATCTTCTCTTGAAGTACTTAGGAGCCTACCAAAGTCGTTTTCTTTATTAAAGGTATAGTCCTGAAAGCCCCCAAAATAATCAAAATCTTTTAACTCCGGAATTGAAGAATACAAATTGTCTAATTCGATTCCTTCTGCCATAATTTTTTTTTTTTTTTTTTTTTTACAAACGAAATGTCTGAAATTTATGGACACAAATTGAATCCTTATCGTAAAATGAAAAATCATTTGGCTATTAAAGGTACAAGGCAAACTGTTGTAATCACAAATAATCCAAGTACAATTGATTAGAATCAATTATTAAGCGTGCAGTTTCCAAATTTAGACTCTGATGATCTTATAGGGCAGGGAACCACAAAATTATCATTCTCTTTTAACCTCAGAAGATGAAAATAATAGTACCATTGTCAACAATATAGGAAGAGCCATTGTTTAAAAAAAAAAATTGCCATAAAGTTCGAAGGTAACGAAGTTTATTCACCTGATGACGAAGATGTTTTCCATTGTTATAAAGATATGTGGTTACCTCAAGGTCAAATGATGAATATGCCATATCAGGGATATCATCTCACTAAAGATGGGACTGTAGCGGATAATATTGAAAACTAAGAGTGAATGCTGGGGATAAAATTGCAGATTCAAACGACGGGAATGATCAAGCTATTGCTCTAGCTTATGACAACAGTTTCTGTTATTCCTTTGGATTTAGAAATGCTTCGAGATTATATGCTATTTTATCAATCTGGTTTAGGTGATCGATTGAGTTATGAATTAACATTCAGTAATTACTCCCGAGTTATAAAGAGCACAGATGTTAATGTATCATATGTAATAAGCGGAATTAGTTTGGAATACAAATCGTTAACAATCTGGAGTTAGCCCGAACGATAAGAAACCAATATAAATCCCCAACTCTTAAATATTATGAACGTGTTCTTCGCCATAGGCAAACAACACTAAACAAAAGCAATACTTGGAATATCAATCTTAATACTCCTGTCAGAAGTATGAAAGGTATCCTGTTTATTTTCATAGATCCCTCTGACGATGGTGGTGGTGCCGCTTATAAGAGAGACACCGAAAAATATTATAACCCAAAAATTAAGAAAACAACATTTACTATAGAAGGTAAACCAAATCAACTTTACGCCCATGGGCTTCACAGATACGGACATTGGGATAAAATCAAAAATATTTTTGCGATTCGACTACCGAACATGGAATGCACGTGGCAAAAGCTTTGAATATATCAAATGTTAAATTACTTAAAACAAATTTAACAACAAAATATGCCTTTTGGTTGATATGAAAAGCACTGACGACAATAGTTTGCATGGAAGTGGGCGTTGAGTTGAAAACGGCTCAGAAGAAATTACGATTCAATTTGAGAGAACTGTCGAAGCAGCAGAAGAATTAATATGTCTATACATCTATATCATTGTGAATGCGCAATTGAATATAGAAAATGGGAGATTTTTAGGATGATGAAGTGGACCTTTGTAATATGAAAAATGTTTCTTTACATGAAACAATAGAAGCTTTTTATAAACGTTTTAGTGGGAGATGAAACTTTGTTCATCATTGATGTTTGTTCCGCAACAAAAGACTTAAAATTTCGATCGCAAAATGCAAGCGATGCGACTCAAGGGAGCCATGCATTGAGTCGGCTCCGATTCAAGAGGCCTTGAAAAATGCATGATCAGTGAATTGGCTTTTAGCGGTTGGCATACAAACCAGAGTGTTTGGATTCTTTTACAAAAGTACAATTTATTTCTGAAAGATTTCAGAGAACAAATGAATAGGCGAGTGATATAGTGAGGTGGTTGCACTGATCTTCTGTTTAATCTACTTAAAATGTGCTGTTAAATTTAAGAGAGATGCATTAAACAGAAGATCAGTGCTAATGCCAATTAGCGCTGATCTTCTGTTAAAATCTCTCTTAAATTTAACAGTAAATTTTAGTTCAATTAATCAGGAATCAGTACAACCACCTTACTATACTACTAGTTTTAATGTATCAAAGAATATGTTTTAGATAATTCAACAGCACTGATGATAATCAACCCATGAACCATCTGATTTATTTGCACACCTGTTGCAATTTTTTAGTCTCTAGTAAC
>JAIGNY010001701.1:665000-692500 GCA_020152595.1 Chiridota heheva | reverse complement strand
CATTTCTGCTATCCCAAGACTTTGGAAGCAAAATCTAAATATTATCGTTTGTAGTGCTATTGATATACCTGTAAACAACCAACCATCATCATCTCGTTTTATTTATAGTAACTTAATATCACTATTATGTACTCAAGCTAGGGCCCTTGTCAAGTGGGAAAATCTGCTTAACACAGACTTAGATTGGCAGTCAATTTTTCTAGCCCCTTTTGCCTCCCTAAGGGAGACTAAATTACAGTATTTTTAGTTACGGTTCCTTCACCGTATTTTGGGGACGAATAGTTACCTTTTCCTTTTACATTTAAGTAATGATTAGCTATGTTCCTTTTGTGGTATTGAAGATGAAAGCATTGATCATTTATTTTGGAATTGTGAATCAGTGTCTAATTTTGTTCTTGATTTTGAACTGAGGTTTTGGGAAGAATTTTTGTCATTTCTAAGCAGAATATATTTTTCGGTTATAAGTCATTAAACATCTATATGACTTTCTTATTTTTCACCTAACATATTATTTATGTGGTAAAACCTTGTTTCTGAATCCCTCTGTTGATTAAATTCACACATAAATTTAGGTTTGCTCTCCAAGTCGAGTCGAAAATACATTACATTTAAGTATTCTACTCGTTGTATTTCATTCAGAACTTTGAATATGCCTTCTGTAATTGTAAACTCCTGTTCTTTTAACATTCCTTGTTATATACTGTCAAGTTGTTTTTAACTTAATTATTATTCGCTTGCCTAGTCAGTCAAAAGTACCCTCTTGGTCCTCTGTTTATTGTAAGTTTTGTTTACTCTATTGCAATACGGCCATCGTTTGGAATTTACTGCATTGAATAGTGTCTGTTAAAAAAGAAACGAAAAAAAAAGAACATTCTACAACGTTAGATAAGCTTTTCGCCAAAAAATCATTTTTTCATTGCAAAGGCGTTTGTGTAAACACCCTGTTTCATTAGTGAGTTATTTGTTTTACACTTTTTTTTATAAAATCATATAGCGCTACTTCCTATTAATTACAAAAAATATATTTGTGGTAATAAAACTTTATACCATAGTAATTGCTCTGATGTAATGATACTGTGACTGTTGAAACAGTCGTTTTAACAACGATGGATGATTGTTGATCAATTGATTTATAATAATATACATAATATTTATTAAGATTTTAGTGCAGTTCAGTAAAGAGAAGGAATATTTGAATGCAATAACGTACTTTCTTAGTAATTAAATGATATTAGAAAACATGTCTGACGCATGATAAACTAATAAAGCGGGGAGCCCAGAACTTTTCTTCAACTGGAACCATTGACCACATGGTTGAAATACCCTTCCAGCCACGTTACCAAAATGCATTTCTTCCGAGTCTGTGAAAAAGAAAAGTGAATTTATATAAAAAGAGACTTGAAATAGCTTAGAACAAATGCATTCCAAACTTGAACATAGCAATTCAAGTATTTGTTCTGGCATAAAAAACCAAAAAAAAACAATAGATCTGACGACTCAATAGAATTTATACTGAAGTATCTTGGGAATGAAGAGCAATAGAATGGAAACATAATAAAGAGACTTCTATCTTAAATTGTTTATTTTCTTTCTGATTTGGTAGATCAACCCTATCTGGTTTAAAGGGTAAAAAGTTAAGCATGTTATTTTTTAAAGTGTCAGATTTAAGTTAAGGGTGTGTATGTGTGGAAGCGGAGGGAGGGGGAACTGTGGTGGAATGGAGTGAGTGGAGGTTATTGTAATGGTTATAGTGATGGATAGAATGATGAGTTGGTTAATAGGTTAAAAGTATATTTGGTAGATGAATGGATGACAAAAGGTGGGTTGAGTAGTAGGTGAATGGATGATGGTAGGTGAATGGGGGCGGTAGGTGAATGGGGCAGGTTGAAGAATGGAGGATGGTAAGTGAATAGAGCATGATAGATGAATAGAGGATGGTAAGTGAAGGGGATGGTAGGTGAATAGGGAATGTTGGGATGATAAAAATAAGGGGATTAAGTTAGAGGAAAGAATGTTGCGTGGAAGATCCCAGTACAATTTGTACAAGTATAGATTGGAATAAAGGTGGGATAACATGGGGGACATGATTGGATGAATTGTGGGACAGGGTGGGATAGCATATGGGACAGGGTGGCATGTGGGACAGGGCGCCATGGAATGTGGAACAGGCTATCATGGCATGTTGGACAGGGTGGGATGGCATGTGGAATAGGGTGGCATGTGGGACAGGGTGGCATAGCATGTGAAACAAGGTGGTATCGTGACATTTACAACCAGCTTGGATGGCATGTGGGACAAGGTGGGATGGCATGTGGGACAGGGTGGGATGACATGTGGGACAGGGTGGCATTACATGTGGACAGCATTGTATGTAATGGAATGCCATCTGGATTTCAGGTGGGATGGGACAGGGTGGGATAGCATGTGTGATAGGATGGAATGTCCGGTGGGACAGGGTGTGATAGCTTGTGGTACGGGATGGATAGAACGTGGGACAAGGTAGGATGACACGTGGCACAGGGAGAGATGGCATGTGGGACACGGTGGCAAGGCATATGGTGGGATGTCATCTTGATTGTGATGACATATGGGTGATGTGGTGGAATTGCATCTGGATTTCATGTATGATTTCCTGTAGCTGTGTAGGGAGGGATGTAGAATTGGACGTCATGTGGAACAGAGGAAGGGGGCAGTTGTGACAGAGGGTGAAAACATGCTATTAGCAGCAAGTAGATTTGTATCGTTTGCAATGTCTAGTTATCAAAATAAATATAAATTCCTAGAATGTTCATGGATGTAGTCCAACTAAGTCCTGAGACTTTAATACTATCCCGCCTTGGCACTTATTATATACCTAACAACATTATTGCAGTTTTTGCTCGATTTAACTCCAAGCCAAAACATTCTTCAAACCTTTTTTCTTCATTTCAAGGAAAGCATCAATATACAACTTATAGCTAAGAAACATATTTATATCGTCCGAAGAGCAAAACTTGCGTGCTTTCCATAGCTAAAATGAAAAGATGAGGAGATAAAGGATCTTCCCACCCTACCTAGACTCTTTTACTGCCAGTATGTCTATAGCCCTCGAGTAGTGCAACATATCGCTTTAAAGTTGCGTGCACCTCATAGCCGTTTAATTTATCTAAAGAAATATGGAATGGGGAAGGAGAGGGAGAGGGGGGAGGGAGGCAAAGCATGCACAAGGGACATATTTTCTCCAAACAATAAATCAAGTATGCATTATTTAAATGTTGCATTTATATACATTTAATAGCACTTTCCAACAGCGTAGGAAGATATATGACATTGCGGAAGAAAAGTTGCTAATATGGTATCTGACTCTTAATTTGTTATCTATCATTTTAATATATTCATTTCATAGGGATATTTTCCTAATGTCAAAAAGCTCACTTACTCGGGGCAATCAAAAGGAATGGAGGATGGGCAATAAAAAGGAATGGGGGAGAAGCAATAAAAAGAAATGGGGGAAATTGCGCCCCCCCTCCCCTCACTTAGTATGCTAAAAAGGCTATGGTGCAACTCCAACAAAATGCAGTTAAAATCAAACAGTGATGTTATGACTGCCAGGGGCGTCTGCCAGCGGGTTGATGCATGAATTTCCTAATAGTACAGTGCTGCAATTTATAGTCCATGAAAAACAAGGTTAAGAAAAAACATCAATAGCATTGTCCAGGGTTGCCAATTTGGCCGATTACGGGCCAAATATGGCAAATTTGGCCTTTTACATTTTCAGTACCATAAATGGTAATATTTTGCTCAACTTAGCTATTACTTTGAGAGAAACTTGAAAGTTCGCACTTTCATTTGTGGATAAACAATATTGTTGTGAATTTTATTTCCAGCCATAGTATAAAACTATATATTTGTTTTCCATTTGACCTTGTGGAAACTTTTGTGTGAAGGAGCGAAAACAAAATTATATCTTTATCTTGTATTTTACTTTAATTTACATTGTCCATTAGTTTTGTGTCCGATTTGACCGCTTTTCAATGTATATTTGGCCGGTAAACTTGTGGTAGACCTGCATTGCAACTGGTATTTTCACCACAAGAACATCATTGTTACTGAAATGGTAAAGTACATCATTTCGTGCTAAATATGTATTTTCCAAAGTCTAAACCATGTTCCTTCAGTCAAGATTTAAAAGTTGATGGTCATCTGTTTGATGTATGTTGCGTATCTTGTCACAAGTAAAATTAATCTATTCTCTCTTGCTCATGATCTTTGAGATGGCAATAGGATGTTGTACATCATTAGCAGATTAGCAAGGATATGAGGGACAAGAAGTTACAAGAGAAATGAGCAACAAATATTTGAGGGACAAGGGGAAACATACGAAATAAGGGACAAGAGGAAAGATAAGAAATGAGGGACAAATGATATAATTAAAATGAGTAACAGTAAGATATAGTTAAACAATAACTGAGTATACGGAATAAGTTAAGTTTATTAGGTATTTTATACACTGGGTCAGTTCTCATCAGTTGTCAGACGCTTCATGCCATGTAGCTGTCTACCAGTAAACTATCACGTCTGTACATAGTTGTATATAGCAGACTACAGTGCAAACATCAACAGAATAATAACGCCCTTCAAATAAAGTTTCACTACCATTGTATTCACAACTTGAAGACATGGGTGTACACACATTAATTGTGATATTATCAAGTATAATTTTCTAGATATTGACGAAAGTACATTTTATGGTAGTTGTGTCAGTAGTCACGTGATTTTGTCGGATAGGTAAACAACATGAGGAACTACTCATTGTTACCATTGTATTGTATTCACAAACTATGAAAATATGGGTGTAGACACATTAATTGTAATATTATTAGGTATAAATAGGGTTAGGGTTAGGTTAGGATAGGGCCCCAATGATTCCATTAAAGACCACAGGATAGAAATGTTTTGCATCTTTAGGGGCTTGCGTCTTTGGGGGCCAACAATGCGTCTTTGGGGCCCTAACGATTAAAATTTCTTGCCTAAAATTCGTCTTTGGGGCCAACATATGTCTTTGGGGAGAACATTGCATCTTTGGGGGTCGATATTGCATCTTTGGGGCTAGTTTAGATCAGGATTTTGGGTACCCATGATCAATTTGACAGTTTATACATCATGGGGGCCCAAAATGGTAAATTTATCAATTAATCGTTTGTTATTGCCAAATATCTTTGGATAAGAGTTAAAATTGGTGGCGTTGTTGGAATATGACATCACTTCCACTCTGACCCCCAGGTGGGGATCAGAAATGGATCTCCTCATTATCAACAAATTAGGATTGCTAAGAGTTGCATAAATTACACTGAGTTGATGGCTATCGATCTGATCAATAAGCGCCGTCACTTTAATCGATCATCGATAAATTGATTATTTTGACTGCCTAACTTTGGAATGTTCTTCGGCAATGAAGAGTTTGGGATAGGGTAACATGGAGGTGCTGATTTCAAATATGATTTTGTTTTGTTTTGAAAATCCCTCCCCAGTGGCAAGAGGGGTGAGGTTAGGAATGAAACTTTTATAACAGATAAAATGGACAACAGTTATATTGTATTGGGTATAATTGATATCGGGAAGTCAAAACAATAATCCCAGGTGGATCCTAGCTTGACACTATTAGTCACTGGGGGTTATTAGCCCCCCAGAGTCAAAAGTATTGTTTATAAGTAAAGAAGCAAACAAGCTTTTGCAATACGGACTGCAAATTTGAGTTTTTTAGGTCCATTTTATATACAAAATAGTACCTTTTTAGTATCATGTGAGCGACAAAAAAAAAAAAAAAAAAACACCAACCCATGGTACCAAATTTTACGTGACTCCAAAGTAGCTAATTTTTTCAAGGTGTAAAATATAGAAAGTGTGCAATCCAAACATCTAATCTGTGTTTTATAAACCACACAAGAAATGAATGTTGGAACAAAACTCTCCCCTTCCCCGTCAAATCTGTCTCCCTCACATCCGCACGGCACT
Organism: Chiridota heheva; assembly: GCA_020152595.1. Lineage (NCBI taxonomy): Eukaryota > Metazoa > Echinodermata > Holothuroidea > Apodida > Chiridotidae > Chiridota > Chiridota heheva. Next base: position 686,506 of record JAIGNY010001701.1, on the reverse strand, counting down.
CAATTAGGGGCACCCCTAGGCGTGCGGATGTGAGGTAGGCCAATTAAATCCCTATTCATTAACAGTATCGATTTTTCATAGACAGGTAGGTTAGGTACCTCTTTCGCCCTACAATGAGTGTTGGGACAAAACTCCACCTTTCCAAGTCAAAAGTGGCTCCCTTACATCAGCACAGGCTAATATCAAGCTAATCCCACTTGTCGATGTGAGGTAGGACAATTAGGCTCAATTAAAGATGGAATCTGTTGACTTTTGGGGCTTCGGAATTTAGCTTCCCCCCCCCTCCCCTTTCCACGCCGCGGTAGAAAAAGGGGCGCATTTCAACCATCTTCGTAGCCAAAGGTGGCACGGCCTTAATATACGAGACTGCTGAATTGACCTCGGAAATTCGGTATGTGTCTTCTAAAAAAATAAACAATTATATCTCACCATAGCGTTATTAAAATTTCCCTATTGCTCTGGTGATTACAAAATGTTTGACAAAGACTGTAAAGGTTTTTCAAGTTCAGTTCATGTCTTTCCTCCGATCTGATTGCTTCTTTGAAGTCTGTGAAAGATCCTTCAACGACAATCTTTGTTTTAAATCCAATTCATCACTATTATTCTTTGTCGGGTATTCAAGTGCAGTAACAGCTCGAGACGACGTTTTAAGTCCCGTGCCTATGGAGTAGAATCAAGTTCTTATTTCATTTAAAGTGAGAATTTATCGATACATTTTTCTATTAATCAAGTCACTATATTTCATTTGTATTGTTTTGAATCTTGTTACGATTAAGTTCATTATTTTTTTTATAGATTTTAGGTAAAAACGTTCTGTATGCTGAGAGTCTCAAATCCATAACAAATTTTAAATGGAACTTTTAACAACCAATATGCAATGTATTCATCGGAAATGTTCCGTTTTTGCCCAAAAGAATAAGCGTTGGCACTAAAGATATAAATACCACAAACCAGATACGGATAATTAAACACATAGCTGACGTATACTCATGCATCAACAGATTAGCAGCAGTACTTTCTTCATTTTTCAAGTTCGTAAGTGCACAACTTGGCGGTTATTCAGTCATTAAAACTCTAGCTTACGACATATTTTACCATTAACAGGCAAAATTGCTTATTTTTGTAGAAGTAGGATTATTAAGAGTAGGAAATTAAAGCCCTGCATAACTTAAAGTAAAAAGGTGAATTCACCGAGGGACAGTCGTATAATAGTCCTTTTCTAGGTAACAGAAAGAAATTGGAAAATGTCAAACAAACACAAAAAGTACCCATCTAAAATAAACAAGAAAGAAAACAACTTTAACTTCAAATCTGTTACAAATGACTTTTCCCCTCCTTTAACGTTGTTTTTTATTTCGTTTTAATTTATCAATTTAACATTTCTGTACTATTGAAAGGGTTGACCCTGCAGATACGATTAATGTTTTTGATGGCACAAAATTAAATCCTTCGGCTTCAGAGACACACACACACCGGATTCTTCTTGCCACGAAAACATCTGAATCAGCAATTGAAGGCGACAGGTATTTATAGACAGGTGCTGTAATTAGTAGCCGATTCCACTTAATGTATATTAAGTGGTATTAAGTTTAAAAAAAAAGGAGATCAATCCATCCTAGTTATTAGACTCATAGTACCGGTGCTTATCTTTGGTTTCAATAGCGCAAGCGGATTTGAGTACATAACTCCCCTGGACGGGACGCCAGTCCATCGCAAATTAACTCACTGGCACTGCTGGTACTTATTTAACAGCCGAGTGGACTGAAGCAAATAAAGTAAAGTGTCTTGCTTAAGGACACAATGCAGCGCTCACGATGGGAATTCAACCCTGTACCTTTCAAATACGAGCATGACTCCTTAACCACTGAGCCCCTATTACATAATAATAGTGGTACAAAATGAGTAATACTCATGAATAACACAATTCTCAGCATTGTGAACCTGTCATGTGATTTCTATAATGGCATCAATTCTTTTCACAAAATTCTGATAAAATTTCCCAAGTAACGTGAGAATATGAGCTCAACTTCTGTCTTCATCATTAATTTGATCTACAACTTAACACTAGTGTTTGACCTTAGCAGATACGATGTGCATGTTACTTCCTGAATTGAAGTTTTTCACCTGAAAATATGTCACTTTGTTTTTTGTTCAATAATAAAAGCAGGTCGAAATTGTAATGGTGTAGTAATCATATAAATTGTAGTAACATGCATTTAAACGCATTGGCTACTATGTCAAAACGGAAAGTAAAACTTTTCCAGGCTGCTCTACATTCGTCACTATATCAAAATAGGGATGGGAGGGAATCACGTGTCCAGTTATAACATCCATGTGAAGAAAATAGGGATTTATCTCTTTCATATTTCCATCTGATTTTAACATGGAAGCAATCTATCTTCATTGTTTTAAAGCATATGGCAATACCTTCATTTGGGGTCAGGTGGTTAAATGTGAGAGTTCAACTGGGAGCTCTCCATTGAAAATTCCTGCATTCGCTACTGATTATAATACGTTACTATATTAATTATTTGATCTGCTACTTCTGAAAGAAATATAGTGATAAAGGATTGCGTTCATTACGCCAATCTGAAAGCTGTTCAATAAGTCCTTTGTTAGTTACGGCACATACACGCCTTGTAAAATGAACGATTATTTAACAATTAAAGGAAACTTTAAATGAAATCGAAGTTGAAGTTTGATTATAATTCTACCGACTTATTTGCATATACATGGGGATTACGTAAGATAGTGTTGAGGACTAGGTGCTCATTCTTCAACGCTTATGACTGCATTGGTCTAAGAAGGTGGGTTGGGTGCGTACGTAATCCCCTCGTATATGCAAATAAGTCAGTAGAATTATAAACAAACTTCCAACTTCAATTTGATTTAAAGTTTCGTTTAATTGTTAAATTCTACCTTTTCATTTGCATAAATACTTGGGAATTCCGTGAGACTTTAAAGCGACCAATTGCAATCGTACAATAAGAAGTTAAAACGAGAAACCCAAACAAATATACACCATGTGCTATGCTTGATTGGTTTGTATAGCATTCTACAAAAAACTTTCACCAAGCTAACAGGATACCTATTACATATGTTTGACATTTCCAATTTCGTTAAGCATTCTGATATTGCCTCAGTCTTAAGCAAAATTGATAAAGTATCTAATTCACAAACTTTGTGTGAAAACACTTAATTCCCCGTATAGTATCTACTGATCTATATACTCTTAACCAGATACAGACTACGACAAAAACATCCTCGATTGAGAACATTGGCCTTTTGTGTACAGAGCTGACCTCGCAGCTGATTTGTTACTATAGGCTACCTACCGTATTATCATTATTCTATTATATTCAGAATAATCTAACTTCAACAATGCTTTTTAAAAACGTTTTCGAAGTTACATTTGAAATACACATAACTGAGACATGTTACATAATGTGATTGTGTAAGACATTTCTGCAACTTCTGCAATGTCTGGTCCAAATAACAACTCTCTGTCAAAACAAAGATTTTCCCAGACTTAAAATTAGCATAAAATGTAAGTACAGGTGTCTTTAACTCCGTTTTACTTTGTTTAAAGAGATGTTTTTGACTAAATGATTAACTCTGTTCAGACAGATGGCATTTCCCTTCTTTTTTTTTTGTGTTGAATATTCTCTTGAATATAAGATAAGAATGACTCTTGCGATCTACACCTAATCTGTATTCAATAAATTAGGTGTTTCGAACATCTGTGTAGAAATCGGGTGTAATAACGTGTGTAGGAGTTACTTGTACATGTTGTATAACTTACTGCTTTAATGCAGAGAACAGAGAAGATACCGGCTGAATTTGCTAACTTCGTCCATGGCACGAGGAAATGCCCATGTAGGAACATTCTATGGATTGTATGGCAAAATAGCCTAAAGAATTATTCAAGTACGAAACTCCTGATGAGAATTGGTCAAGTAATTCGACCATGCATATACGACGGCAATCATTTAACAATGGATGCCCAAAAGGGGGAAAATTACAAACCACTCCACGCTCTTTTTATTTTGTTTAGACATTTCCCAATTGAAATTGAATTGGGAAAGTCAATAAGAACTCCATGAAATGTAAGACAACATCACGGCATGCAATATGCCTCTGCTTCTGACATTTAACTGTTCATTACCAACAATGCACAACCTGTTCATAGAAAATTCGAGGAAAATAATGTTTCCAATTCTCTTGCTGGAGACCAATTTATTAATTAACTTTCTTTTCCAACTTAGAATCGTGGTGCGAACATGCATGTTCTCCATAATATTATCCGTTTTCGAATTAAGTGTCAATGGCCCGGGCTTACATGAGTTTATGAAGTATTTTTGCAAAATAATGTTTGCCAGAGACTTGAAATTACCCAAAGACCATTGGTGTAATCATGTTTATTCTTGCGACTATTAGAGCAATTGCGTATGCAAGTTTCTTTATCATTAAAAATGAATCATATAACATATAACATAACATAACAAGATTACGGGCTAAGAAGGGTTAGTCACCCAATGAAAAGCCCAAACTAACACCACCACCACCACAAAAAAAAAAAAAAAAAAAAATCAAAGACGCCTAGAGTTAGTAAAGAACTTATCAATGTTGATTTTGAAATTGTGAACAGAATTGGAGCTAACTACCCATTCAGGCAAACCATTCCACTCATTAACAACTCTGCGAAAAGCTAAAAACGCCGAATACTTATCCGTGAGAACTCTTTATTCAACTTCAAACTGTTACCACGTATCACATGAGGATTAGCTGAAACATGCAAGAAATAATAGGAAGTCAAAGCATCACTGCCAGATGGGAATTTAAAAACCTGAAACATATCGCCACGTACTCTTCTCAACTCAAGCGTGGTCAAACCAAGAATTTGCAACCTAGATTTATAAGAGAGATTCCTTACTTCGGGAATATCAATATTATTAATGAAGATTAGGAAAAGAAGCGGACCCAATACAGAACCCTGAGGAACGCCACTTGTAACCTTCTTCCATGGAAATACTTTACCATTTTAAACTCTTTGTGACCTGTCGACTGACCAAGAATATATCCGACTGGCACATTTTTCCTCCATACCAAGCGCTCTTGTTTTCATCATGAGCCTGCCAAATGGAACCTCATCAAACGCTTTTTGAAAATATAATTGAAAATTTGCATTATGACCAGAATCAACTAGTTTAGTAACATTATCAAGAAACTCCAATAAATCAGAAACACAAGACCTCTTAGGTAAGAACCCATGCTGAGACAAATTAAACAAACCAATTACCAGTAAATGATCTAGTACAACATCCTTAATAATGGACTCCATGACCTTGTACGCAACATTGATAAGACTCACTGGCCTATAGTTACAAGGCAAACTGTGGTCACTCTTTTTAAAAATAATAGGAGCAGCAATTCTCTAATCACTAGGAACAACAAAAAATCAAAGCACTTTGAAAATATGATACTCGGGGGAACAAAAAATCATCAGAACACTCACGCAAAGCAGAATGTATACCATCTGGACCGGGTGCTTTATTTAAATGCAAACCCTTCAACTTCTTAAACACAACATCAACTGAAAAATCAACACTCGTAATGGATACTGGAGAGTGCACACTAAGATAATCCACAACTTCATCAACAGGGGACTCCTTAGTAAAAACATCCGCAAAGTGGTCATTCAAAACCTTAGCCATATCCTTACCACTATTGATAGTAAGACTATCATTACCCTAAAGGGACCAACAACCTCCTTGTTTTTTTTGTTTTGAGCAAACATAAGAATGAAACGACTTAGGATTAATCTGAACCTCTTTGGACAAACGCTTTTTAAAAAGCACTTTAGTGTTTCTTTTCAAACCCTTTGTGATTTTTTGATGATCCTTATACCTAGCAAGCTTCACAGGATACCCACTTTGTTTATTAGAACGCCACAATTTCTTCGTTTTCCGAACAACCTGCAAAACCACCAAAGACAACCACACTGGCCCATTACGCCTGCAGACTTTCTTCAATGGGACAAACCTGTATACATCCCCTAAAACTATAGTTCGGAAAACATACCATGCTTTAAAAGGATCTAAGTTACGGAGCAAAGAAGTCCAATTGAATGACAAATTATCATGAAATGCAGCAAAGTCAGCATTCTTCAATCTAAAACCAGTTTATTAGCTGGAGAAGCCTTTGTGAAACAATACAGATAGAAACAAATGAGTGTATGCTTACTACACCCTACGTTACCGCTACTTAGCACATTTCTAACTATACTTTCTTCACTACTGAAAATCAAATCAAGACAATTACTACCACTCGTGGGAAACAACACATGCTGGGTGAAAAAACACTTAAATACAGCTTCCAGAAAATCTTTACCATGTGGACCACTAGTACAAAGATTCTAATCAATGTCTGAAAAATTAAAGTCCCAAAAACAATAACCTTCCTAGAAGCAACTTTCCTGAAACAGTGAAGCACTTTCTGACTGTTCTCAGGACTAGAATTTGGTGATCTATACACAACACCAAAAACCACTAAAGTACCAACATTGCCATCAACAATAAGCTCACACCATAGGCAGTTTGAAAAACCAAAAGAAAACTGAACAGCTCTATCTATACAGTTAAAACTGTCTTTAACAAACAATAAAACGCCACCTCCTCTACCGTTGAGAGTATCTAATCTGTCTTGCCTAAAAACTGAGTAACCTGGAATATGTACCTCTGAATCACTAATTTTACTTTAATTCCAACTCTCAGTAATACCAATTATATCAGGTATACTAAATGAAACTTCAGCTAGAAGCTCATCACGCTTATTAAAAAATACTACAAACATTTGAAAACATAACATTAAATCTACCACTAGAACAATCCCTTTCCCCAGAAACATGCGTGACAGGTGGGTTTAAATCTAACCCCGTGACTAGTTTAAAGCACTCAGATCCTTAACTGCTCTATTGACACCCCTAGCAAGAACACGAGCACCTTTCCTAGCTAAATGCAAACCATCTCTCATGAAAGAAATCAACCAGAGATTCAATTTAATGCCAACAATTCACAAAACCGAACTCAAACAGACGACAAATACTCTCTAGCCAACTATTGATCAACAACATCTTATCTATTATGAAAGAACTACCCCTACGCGGCAACAGACCAACGACTACAACAAATCCATGAAACTACACCTAACTGAATCAATATTTTCCCTTGAAATATCATTTGTACCAATTAAAACTACGACGGTATCTTCACCCTTACATTAAGTCTCAACACGAGAACTAACATCATCAACCCTAGCCCCTGGAAGACACATCCTAATCTTTGTACTACGATCTACTCTACAAAACTTTGTGTCAACATACCTTACAAGTGAATCCCTTGTCCATAACACCTTATTCCTAACAGAATCCACTGGCAACGTGCCAGATGAATCAACAACCTCACGACCAATGGTACCTGTATAATCATCAACTACAGACAACCCTACATCAGGCCTGTCAACAGAATCTGATCCCAGACTATCTACCTCAGCAGAACCACTATCAAATTCCTCACCCGAAGAACTATCAACTTCACATGTCTGACTACCCACATCTAAGCCATTAAACTCAGTCTGCACACTAGCATCAACCTTTTCAACGATACAACTACAACCAGAAAGTCTCAACTCCAAAGCCTTCAATATTGTACACTTTGAACAGACAAATACAAAACTATTATTCGAAGCTTCCTCAAAACTACATGTCACACCAGACTCCTGGAAATCAATCCACATATTACAGATATCACAGCAAATCAAACTCTCCATGATCATACAATATAATTAACCAGAAACAGAAAACCAAAAGCAGCAACCTAAAAGAGGAACAATAGGCCCAACAATACCTAAAGAAACCCCTTAGCTTCAAAACACAATATACTAACCTACACTGAACACATAAGCCTATACACTTAAATTCAAAAAATAACAAAGCCTAACACAACAATACCAAAGCCTAGCTTACAACAACTGTAAGGCCTGGCCTAGCTTACAACAACAGCAACAAAGTGTAATAGGATAAAGCTAGTATACCACACAAACCAACAACAACAACAAAATTAACGATTGAGGAAACTAAGGAAAACAACAAAATCAAAAATATGCAAAAAAAAATGTAAGAAACAACAATATGGTAAAACTCAGCTTGAATAAAATCCAAAATCCAGATAGAAATATCCACAAATTGAGACAAGGATTTAAACTCTTTTGTATACAGTCATAACTACAGAATCAAATATAATATATGTAATATCAACTATAATATAGTAATATCTAAGGTCATACATCAGTACATATTTCTGTCAATAGCCCATCAAAAAAAAAGGCAACTATTAAACCAGTCTTGTCTTTGAAATTTATTGGCTTCTTTAACCTGTTAATAATAACAGCTTGAAAATAGTTATCTAGACTTATCCATATTCATTTTCCCGGTTTTCAACGGATTGCCATAAGCCCTTTGGCCTGCAAATATATCATATTTATGTAAAAAAAAATACAACTTTCAGCAGTTTCGGGACTTGCTTGCATGCATCATAAAATCTTAAACTTGTTACGTGTACGCCATATGTAGCCTTCACAATCCTATTTGTCATATTATAAGAATGATTATGTGGTACCGTCTTAGATACCTTTGCAATAAGAAAAAACACAATTGTTTCTTGTGTTATATCATTTAGTAACTGGTAAGCATGGATTGGAAGAAAGCATTTTCTTTGCGAACAAGAGAATTCGTGTCTTTTGTAGTATAGCTACAATGACTAACTTGCATTTGGCTTAATCAAATTTAATTTAATTGTTTGATCAAATTTGATTGTTTCGTGTAAAGTGACACCGTGTCATTACAGATCTTATAAAAAATTAGATTGAAGATCATTTTAAAAGCCCTTTTTAGACGTAACTATGATTTTTCTTAAATATACTGGACCCTTCATTTAAACTGAACAATCACAGTACAATTTACCTGCGCTTCGTACGAAATCATTTTCCCGAAACTATGTTCAAGGACGAAAACTATGTACATTATGAAATTCTTATCACCTCTTCATGTTCTCTCATAAGCTATTTTAAAGTTATGATCTAACAATCTCACTATCATTCACCTAAGTTCAAGTTCTTGTGAGTTTTACGGCCCAATAATTAATGCTAACCCCTTTTAGACTTAACCTAACAATCTCAGTATCAATTACCTCAGTTAAAGTTTTTATTCTCAAACAAGACCAACTTTATGCCACATAATACACGGGAATTTTTTTATATTTTTAAATACGAATAAATCTCGCAATAAATTTTTGGTCCTCATACCCGCAGAATCGTGGATTTCTGCGGGTGCTATTTTAAGACCCAGCCATACGCAAGTAACTAATACCACCACGCCCATCATTTAATCTAAGCATTCAGGAATTAATTGGATTTTGAAGGATGGATAAATTATGGGGTTGGTAGTATTTACCTAAGTGTATCGTTTGCACACCAAAATAAAAGAAATGGACTAAAAATTTATAGCCTGAGTTATTCTTCATGATTTTATGATATCCCTTTATTAGTATAATCTAACAATCTCAGTATCATTTACCTGAGTAAGCCTAGTTTCTTGGGAGCATTTCTCTCGGAAACTTTCTTGAGGCTTAATTTTATGGCAGCCTGCTTTAAACTCAATTTGCAGCTCGTTCTTGGTAAGATATATGCAAACTATTATTGCATCTTTAATACAATCTGAAAATGAACCATGATTGATTACTGTGAGCCTCATGTACTTATTCATGTATATGTTTATTTCGGTGCTCCCGACGGCCGACTTGAAACTATTAAAATGAGGCTGCAATGTGGGCCAATTACCAACTTAGAAAATTTTCCTTTTAGGAAAAATGTCTTTTAACAGGAAAAACTTCAACCACGTCCTCTATGGGATCTGGGTACTGACACACCTGTGCCCCTGTTATTGACCTATGCCGTTCTACAGTATTTTGGTAACAGATCTTAAAACTCTGTGATTTCTCGCATAAAGAAACTCTCCCATTCGTCAATATGCATTCGAAATTTCGAATCATATTTCGCATTTATGCAAAATAAGATATATCATGAAGTAACAGACACATTAGACTGTTACGTATGCACGACTTAAAAAGACCAAAATCGTTGTTTCTCGCAATTCAAAGAATCAAATAGAGAAATGTCGGTTATGCAAGACCAAAAGTAACAATATGTTATATGTTATCTTGTAAATACCTTGTAGGCTTGACCAAGGATGTACATACTTGACGTAGCTTAAACAGTTAAATATCGGCTGTACAAGGCCGAACATAAGTTCATTGTCTATGCTTACAATACTTTGTATATCAATATATATGCTGAGCTTAAATATCTTGTAGCCTGCTATGAGGTTTCAGCGTGTCAACTGGCCTTAAAAACAATTATGTCTTTCCAATATTTTAGTACACTTGCAGTCACTTTACTTCATCCAACCAACTATAAATGACACAAAACAGCCATTACAAGGCTTTGCAAAACATTGTGTCTAATTTAGCTTCTGAGACATGTGAGATATACATGATACATATCATTTGGAAGATATGATTTTATCCCTCTGCCTCAATGGTTTGTAGATAATTTAGGATACATTTGAGCATTAGCTATTATAATATACGTTTTGCTTTTCCTTTCAGTTTGTAAAAAAAGTCTTCTAATTTAAACCATACATTATTTTCAGTCACTTGTGCATAATCATTGTAGGATACAGCATTAGTATCCGACAAAACACTCATCTATGATCATATTTTCTGGGTATAGCGCGTTTGCTCCATATACTCTCCGAAGTAAGATACTTCGACTTATTCTGACATGCACAGGTAACATTCTCTACAAACTCTCTTATTGGTGAGCATGCGAAGTATAATGCGAACCTATGTACTGCCGATTTGGTCTGTCCGGCCTTCCGTCCGTCCGGCTGGCCGTCCGTCCGTCCGTCCGGCCGTCCGTCTGGCCGTCCGTCCAGCCGTCCGTCCGCCGTCCGTCTGACCGGCCGTCCGGCCGTCCGTACGATAATTGTTCATATCCCAACTGCCCAATGACTATCGAGTACACATCTTGAATAACACTTAGCAGAATATTTCACTCAAAGTTTCACTAGTCCGTGAGATACAAATCTAACCAAAATTTGAACCTTATTGTAATTAATAAAGGAATCGATTAGTCGTCTGAAAAGTTTGTCCTATATGAAATATTATAAACAAAATGGTGGAGAAAGCATTAAATTATTCCGTTTAGGAAATATTAAAGTTTAAAGCCCTGTCTAATCCGTGTAGAAATAATTGGTGTAGTAAGTATACTATGGAAGGTTGATGCCCTCATACTCACATTCATAACAATTATTAATGTATTCTAAAAAAATGTATTTAACTTTTGTACTGTTTCTCAAACTTTCTTTAGGTGGTAAATTATAATTACCCTTGATGGATTCTATTTTACTACTTTCCTGATATATCCAACGCTTTTTAAGCTAGAAAAGCGCAGGATAGAATAAAATAGAATACATAGATACTTTGAGGAATCCGAAGTTGTGACATCACAACTAGTTTGATTTTAGTCATTTCTACACAAATGATACCAAAGGTTTTTAATGTTTTCTTTACCTTTTATTTGTTTTGTTTGCTTTACCCTTGAGCTAATCATTTAACGTTTTTGGATCTGATGCGATAGCATAAGAAACTTACGTAGTCATACTGGCGTGTATGTATGTATGTATGTATGTATGTATGTATGTATGTATGTATGTATGTATGTATGTATGTATGTATGTATGTATGTATGTATGTATGTATGTATGTATGTATGTATGTATGTATGTATGTATGTATGTATGTATGTATGTATGTATGTATGCATGTATGTATGTATGTATGTATGTATGTGTGTATGTATGTATGTATGTATGTATGTATGTATGTATGTATGTATGTATGTATGTATGTATGTATGTATGTATGTATGTATGTATGTATGTATGTATGTATGTATGTATGTATGTATGTATGTATGTATGTATGCATGTATGTATGGGTGTATGTATGTATGTATGTATGTATGTATGTATGTATGTATGTATGTATGTATGTATGTATGTATGTATGTATGTATGTATGTATGTATGTATGTATGTATGTATGTATGTATGTATGTATGTATGTATGTATGTAATGTATGTATGTATGTATGTATGTATGTATGTATGTATGTATGTATGTATGTATGTATGTATGTATGTATGTATGTATGTATGTATGTATGTATGTATGTGTATGTATGTATGTATGTATGTATGTATGTATGTATGTATGTATGTATGTATGTATTTATGTATGTATGTATCTATGTATGTATGTATCTATGTATCTATGTATGTACGAATGTATGTATGTATCTATGTATCTATGTATCTATGTATGTACGAATGTGTGTCTGTAAGGGACATTTGTGTTGTGGTCTATAGATAATCCCTATTGTTTCTAGTGCTGATGGCATGATTATTAATTAGTAGGCTGGGATAAATATTAAATTCTGATGACAAGCTTGTAAACATGATATCTTAATATCCTTAAATTAGATTTATGCCATATTTGGTATATGGATGGGTTGTGATCTGTAGATAATCCATATTGTTTTTTGGTGTTGATGTCTTGAATATTCATTTGTAGGTGAGGGGAAAATGTAAAATCTATTAGCAAACTTGTAAACACGATATTTTAAGAACCGTAATGTGGATTTATATCATGCTTGGTGTATGAATGTGCTGTGGTATGTAGATGAGCAAAATTGGTTTTGGTATTGCTGTCATAAATATTAATAAGTAAGCAGGGCTAAATGTGAAATTCGGTTTACAAGCTTGTAACACGATTTTTTTAAATCGTGAGGTAGATTTATGTCATAATTTATAAGAAGCTGTTAATTGCATCATTATCCATGTCAGGTAGCTCGGCAAATACAAGTTTTTTTTTATTGGTTGTTGTGATTGTGGCTTATAGAAAAGGCAAAAACCCTAACACTTAATCAAGGAACAAACTATACAGAAATTACACGTTGCAGTATGATCAATAAACTAAAAGTGTAAGAACATAACATGTAAAGAAATGCGCTTAAAAAAGTAATTCTTTCTAATCCTAAGTTAGCATCGGAACTGCATGTGATTTATATTATTGTAACCCGTGGTGCTTGCACATAGGTGTTAGCTAGCCAGCCTTTTGGAAGGGATCCAGGCGCAATACTTTAAGAGGCTTTGTTTAGCTGGAGAGCAAAAACAAAAGGTCATTGACTCACAATCTGGACCTTTAAGCGTTCTTCAACCTGTATTTCACTCTATTCTACTTTTTTAAGGGGCATATGACCTAGGTCTATGCAAATATTACATGTACCATTTGTTTATCTGTCCAATCATGACAGTTTGTAATAATACAATTATTGAATTTCACTCTGTTCTACTGATTCGTGGACAATAATACATTTAATATAAAAACACACACTCACAATTCAGTGGCCTTATACGATCTATGTATGATATGTGAAAGACCAGGATGGTTACCAGTAGGGCGTTCCTAAACCAAAGTTAAACGTTGCCAGGTAAACCAATACAAATTATGACGTAATTTTATTTTATTTTAGTTTACTCAATTGATCGAGAAAGATGATTTATTTAACAAAAATTCCAACTACTCTTCGCAAGATACAACATCTGAAAATGTGTTTTCGTAAGATAGCACTTCGAGGAAAGTGAGAGTGCAATAGCACTGCTAGTCTGACACCAGTCATTTATGCTAGGAGGAGGAGCCATAGGAGGAGCACTTGTATGAGCCCTTGGAGGAGCCATTAGAGAAGCCCTTGGAGGAGCCCTAGGAGGAGCCTTTGGAGGAGCCCTTGGAGGGATCCTTGGAGGAGCCCTTGGAGGAGCCTTGTAGGAGTCCTAGGCTGAGCCCTAGAAGGAGGATCCCTTGAAGGAGCCCTTGGAGGAGCCTTGTAAGAGCCCAGGATGAGCTCTAAAAGGAGAAGCCCTAGAAGCAGTAATTGGATGAGCCCTTGGAGGAGTCATTAGAGAGGCCTAGGATGAGCGCGGTCCTAGAAGGAGCTCTTGTAGGAACCTATGATGAGCACTAGAAGGAGGAGCCATAAGAGGAGCCCTTGCATGAGCCCTTGGAGGATCCATTGGAGGGGCCCTTGGAGGAGCCCTAGAAGGAGCTTTTGGAGGAGCCCTTAGGATGGGCTCTTGGAGGAGCCCTCGGAGAATCCCTTGAAGAAACCCTTGGAGGAGCCATTGGAAGGGCCCTTGGAGGATTCTTAGAAGGAGCTCTTAAAGGAACCCTTACAGGGGCTTTTGGAGGGGCCCTCGGAGAAGCCCTTGGAAGATTCTTTGGAGGGATCCTTGGAGGAGCCTTTGGAGGAGCCTTGTAGGAGTCCTAGGCTGAGCCCTAGAAGGAGGATCCCTTGAAAAAGCCTTGTAGGAGCCCAGGATGAGCTCTAAAAGGAGAAGCTCTAGAAGCAGCAATTGGATGAGCCCTTGGAGGAGTCATTAGAGAGGCCTAGGATGAGCGCGGTCCTAGAAGGAGCTCTTGTAGGAACCTATGATGAGCACTAGAAGGAGGAGCCATAAGAGGAGCCCTTGCATGAGCCCTTGGAGGATCCATTGGAGGGGCCCTTGGAGGAGCCCTAGAAGGAGCTTTTGGAGGAGCCCTTAGGATGGGCTCTTGGAGGAGCCCTCGGAGAATCCCTTGAAGAAACCCTTGGAGGAGCCATTGGAAGGGCCCTTGGAGGATTCTTAGAAGGAGCTCTTAAAGGAACCCTTACAGGGGCTTTTGGAGGGGCCCTCGGAGAAGCCCTTGGAAGATTCTTTGGAAGGATCCTTGGAGGAGCCTTTGGAGGAGCCTTGTAGGAGTCCTAGGCTGAGCCCTAGAAGGAGGATCCCTTGAAAAAGCCTTGTAGGAGCCCAGGATGAGCTCTAAAAGGAGAAGCTCTAGAAGCAGCAATTGGATGAGCCCTTGGAGGAGTCATTAGAGAGGCCTAGGATGAGCGCGGTCCTAGAAGGAGCTCTTGTAGGAACCTATGATGAGCATTAGAAGGAGGAGCCATAAGAGGAGCCCTTGCATGAGCCCTTGGAGGATCCATTGGAGGGGCCCTTGCAGGAACCATAGGAGGAGCCTTTGGAGGAGCTCTTGGCGGGGCCCTTCCAGGAGCCCTTGGAGGAGCCTTGTAGGAGCCCTAGGTTGAGCTCTAGAAGGAGGAGCCCTAAGAAGAGCACTTGGATGAGCACTTAGATGGGCCCTTAAACAAACCATTCATGGAGAAGCCCAGAAGGAGCCATGGGAGGAGCAATAGGAGGATCCCTTCGAGGAGCTCTTGCTTAGCCCTTAACGGAAAATGATTTTTGAACGCTTTAATTGTTTCTTCATTACTTTAAATATTTTCTGTGGTCGTAAAAGATGCTTAACAATAAACTTAATCTTTAAAGTACAAAGACAACTTTGCGCGGTTTACTAAAATGTTGTAATCGCATTTTTTTTTTCTTCAGAAATTTGGTACCAACAACAATCAGCAGTGCTTATGTTATTTGGTTATGAAACCGACGTGCCGTAAATTCCAATAATAAACATCATCATCATGTTTAATAATTATGTGCAAACGTCAAGCAATATTAATGCCAACTGGTTCTCAAAACCCCGTTACTTTGCCTAATTTTAGGAGTGTTTTTATTCTGTGTCATGATGAGGGTGAGTTATTTTCCAGTTGTTTTTTGTGTTTTTTTATTCGTTAATTTCAAATTATAACGCAATCATGTTTTTAGATAACAAAACTCAAATTCATTGGACCTCTTAGATGATGTATAAAGGCATATATTTATTAAAAATCAGTGCATACTAATGCACAAAACAATGGACATGAAGTGTTGGTTGAAATATTGGAGTTTATAATTCCTTGCCATTTTTGACTTAGAAAAAGCGTTTTACTATCTATTTCATATCAGGGATCAGGGAACTGAGATTTGGTTATTCATTAATTTCTTTCATTATTGTTTTATTGTCACCTGAGATACTTGCTGTAATGCATCTTTTCATGTCATACAGAGAGGATTAATGAACCCAGAGCAGATCAACACCATGGTCTGGTATAGTCCTACATCATTCAGAGGTGCACGGAACCGCATCAATGACACATACACGTCTTACAAGATGACCTGTGTCCAAGCATACCTTTCAACAAATCTGATTCAATTTGGCAGTATGATGAAAAGCCTTACGTAAAAAAAAAACGCCAGCAAATTCTAAATGCAAGCTACTCGCGGTATAAACGATTGATTCAAAGAAATAAGATACGAAACATTTCCTTCAACATATATCGCCTTGCGGCAGAGGTAAGACAGATCACAGTCATTTGCATTTTAAAAATCATCATGTAAAGTACAAAATATACTTTCCAATGTGCCTTTCATAATGCCTAGAGAAATATATTCATAAAACTCTACAATAGTCACATATAGTCTATCACGGAAAGCTCATTTTCATCACCATCTTTAATCAGTTTATATAGGAAGGAATTATTTACCTCGCTTTCACTGTATACATCGATACATCTCCAGCCAGACAGCAGCCTACAATCCTAACAATAACTCCATGCTTGGAAGTTGTCGCGCTGTTAAACCCGCATTCTGGGACACTTTCGTTTCAAAGAAAAGCAAAGATTTTGTTGAAGATTGAAGAAAGCTACACTTACACTGCTTTCTTTACAGGAAATCACGAGAGTTCCGCTTCAATTTAGTAAAATGTTTAAGAACCCTTGCTGGTATGAATTAGATGAGAGGTACTGTCTGCCATATTTCTATTTCATCGGCATGCCAAAAACGGGTACGACAGATCTAACACACAAAATTATCTCTCATCCGTATATTACTGGAAGACCAATATTTTACTGGACTCCCATCATAACACGTGAGTAAGCAAAATATTGATTTTTTAAGATTCACTATTTCAATGTAAGTGATGTTGAATTTGTTCTCGTGGGCCTTAATTACCATAGTATTTCAATACCTACCGTATTTGAGATAATAAGCGCCCAGAGTGCTGACGAACATGTTTAAAGGAGACATAAAGTCCGACATAATCATCATTTCCTACGATAGAATTATATAGAATTAAACAAACAAATCTTTAAGTTTAATACCTCCCGAAGCAATCTAACACATTTGTTGCAAGTATCAAATACTTTATTGTTACTTACTATGGGAGCCACCATTTTGATTTTAAAATATGCAGGAAATAGTGTCATCAAGCCAACAGGATGTTGAAATGACTTGTATTTCTTTATAATTTACCTCAAGTTTTCTAGCTTAGGGAATATTGCTTTTCTTTTGTGAGGTCAAGAATATTTTTGTGTACACACGAAATTATCAAAACATGCTGTAAAATAATTGTGTCACATATAGCGTTATAAAAACTTTAATGAAATTTATAAAGAAATATATAATTAATCCTTATGTCCCTGTTTGGGGAAATATTATCATTATGCACAGAATTTCAGTACAAAATTGAACAAAATGGCAGCCTCCATATGTCGACTTCAAACATGAATAACTGAGATAGGATTAAGATCTTAATCCTCTATTATATGGAATAAGGATTATATCATACTTTGTCTTCTGTAAATTAGGTCTGTAACACTAACTCTCTTCCTAATAAGCGCTCATGGGTAGTTGACCCATACGAAACAGTGCAATAATATAGGCCTAGTAATATAGAAATTCCCATTTTTAAATCACATTCATTAATGAAATGTTCCCATGTTTTTTGTAACCTTTCATAAGAAAGAGAATATTTATAGAAACAATTTAATACAAAAATCATCTTGATATGTTATTCCTGCCAGGAGATATTCAAATCTTAAGCTTCTCAGAAAATGCCAACAAACGAACAGGAAAAGGCTCAGTATGACATCACAACAACACATTCTCCTACATAGTTGATGTATTTTATTAAAATGTATCATCCTTTTTTTTATTAGTAAAACCTGCTAGAAAAATTAAATGATGAAAGTTAGGTATTTATATACATTGCCAAATACACCCTACTTCAATAACCCTCAATGACATTATCAAACACAAATTAATCATACTGTACAAAAACTTAAAAATCCAATTGGGAAATCTATCAAAATCCATATCTTCTGAACGGAATATGATATCAACCTGATTTGTGTACCAACTTGGCTCTAAAAGTATGCTTTGTCAAATAAAATTTTACAAAAAACCATGGGAATATTCCTTTAACACACCCTATGAACGTTTGGGGCGATCAATTAGTCAAAAAAAATATTACCATTTAAACAAAAATATGTAACTGAAAAAAGTTACATGTCCTTGGTCGCACATGCATACATGACAGAGACATTTAGCAGTTCATGAACATTCATGTTGAATTGTGAGTAATTTTTTTTTTACAATGTATAAGAGACTAAAGTTATCAGTTCGGGAAAAGGGAAAGAAAGGCATGTTCACTCATTATATCAACTATGTGCTATACTGCATTCCATAGGAAATCTTCGATGAAATAGCATACTGCATATGGAAGTGACATTAAACATGTGAAAGTGACCTCATACGCGCATCCCAAACGCTTTCCACGGGGCGATTGATTTTTCAAAGGGTTGGTTAGTTGTGATCCACAACACACGAATTACGCCTTTGGACCTTGTGAAAAGGCATTCCGCATTACTGCATTAACTACTAACGAATGGGTGGGTGTCCCTTTTACATCATACGTGCGTAAATAGCGATTCACAAGTGGTTGCTCAAAATATGAAAGCTTTGACATAAACAAACAATTTTATCAAAATCGATTACAGATAATCATTTTACAACTTTTCTCTTGTCAAATAATACAAATATCCATCCAACATTTTTTAATTAAATTGGCAAACCTCTGTATTGGATAGAACCCTCTAACTGCATGAGGTGGAATATGGTGGAGGATGGTAGCTGATTTTGACATTAGGTTTTGCAATCATAACGGGCAAACGACATCTATCTGAAAACTTTAAAAACAAGTTTGAAATAGATGGTTCAGAGATTTCTTATGGCTTTTTTCTAACATTCCAATGTGATTTTTGGTGACCTAAATTATATAGATCAGCGTGTTTTAATTTGCGAATTGTTGTCTGTCTTGAGAAATAGACAAAGTAATTTATTGTTTGAAATTCAATCAAAATGAGTATCTTATTAGGAACAAATCTGTATTGTTGAATGTGATGTCACACTAATGGAACTAAAAGGATTTCAATTCAATTGTTTATGTTTTGAAATAATTAGATTTTCAGTGTATATATCTTTTTTATTCTTCACTGAAAGGATATTTCAGTTCTACTTAGATATACCTTATTGAATTTCCCAAAAGCTACTTGACAAGGTACTTTCACCAAAGGAAATATTCTTATAGATGCAGATCTCAAATAATTTTCGATTTAAATTTGACCATTCATTTTAGATATGTTTTATTGTTTCAAGCCATCTATATTGAAATGCTTTTATCAATGAAACAATTTAATATGTTTAATTCATTGAGAATAACAGAATATTGATTATGTATAAACGTCAAAAGTTGTGTTTATTTTTGCAAAACGGATGCTTCCTGACAATAATACAAAAAATGAAAGAAAAAATAATCGGTTTACTTTTGATCAACTGATCTTTGATATAGCCAGGTCCACGCTTCAATGTTAGTCTTGTGGCAGTGTTATGAGTTTATTGTAAATCAGGATGTTTGCTATGGTTAAAGGTTAAAGAAAAATGCATCTTTTTGTATTGTTACAGATGTCACACTAATGGAACTATGTGGATTTCAATTCAATTCTTATGTTTTGAAATAATAGATTTTCAGTGTATATATTTTTTTTATTCTTTACCGAAAGCGTATTTCAGTTCCTTCGAAGAGTACTTACATGAATTTCCCAAGAAGCTACTTGACAAGGTACTCCACACCAAAGGAAATACTTCAAAATTTCTAGGAATTGCAGGTAAAGATCTTTTACTTTTCCAACAAATAATGAACAATGGAAACTGGTAAATGAAATATTTTCTATAGCCCTTTATATTCATTAGGGATAATGATTGAAAAAGTGTGGAGGAAATTGAAACTTATTGGAAACCCTTTTGAGTAATATTCAGTAGCTCTCAGAGTATAAAAAAATCCTAAAATCAACATGAAACTATTTATACATAGCCTGATCGAAGCAAAATGTGTTGGGGTTAAAGGTCGAAAAGAACAAAATCCTGACCACAAGTAAAAGTCTCTCTAAAAAATCACTTCCGAAAGATTCCGAGAATTGTGAGAATATACAATTATGGAATCATTATTCCGCTGCTTAATTTTGCTGCAGTAAATGAAAAAATTGCATCTGGATACCCAAGTGTATATAACACACCATACGGAAGTTAGCTATTCATGAAGAATGCAGTTTTCTAACATTTTCTTTCTTTTGTTTCTTCTACGATTTCAGGTGATTGCACACCAGCTCACATGTGGAACTTTTTTGATGTCCAGTTTGTAAAAGACGGGCGTGGTTTTGGCCTGCCAGATGTTCTCAGCTCTATGCAACCAAAAGCAAAATTCATCATCAGCTTACGCAACCCAGTTGACAGGTAGACAAATATATTTACTTTCAAACCAAATTTGAATGGTATATATCTTTCAAAGTGTATTTGAAGAAAGAAGAATTAATCAACATAGTAATTCCAGCGTTTTGTAAAAGGGTTAACAAGGATACGGTTAAGAGACATTTGAATAGGTTAACAATTTAATGGTTTCCATATAGAAATTAGAATGAATTTTAAAATGAAGTTTTTGTTTTTGTTTCCATTTGTAAATTTTAATACATGTTACAAAAATAATATTGAATATAGCTATAGTAGGCGGTGTTGCATAGGAGAATTACAGTTCCTCTACTTAAAAAATGAACAACGAGAAAGATAAAAAAAACTTTACGGTGAAGTTCTTACAGTATAGTAAAGACAAAGGTATGACGAAATTGTTCAAAAAATTGCTCATCTTATTTCATTCCTTCAAATCTATATCTAGAATGTTGTCAGATTATCGCAATTTCGCAAGAGGTCAATTGTCACCGGAAGATTTCCACCTCCGAGTACAGACAACAATTAGAGCATATTCTCACTGCCGGACTTCCATGGAATATGAAGTAGGCTGTATAGGATTCGAAGAAAAAATTGGTGCTTGGAGCATCAGGCGAAAAATGACGGTGAGTTGACTAATACATTTGCATATTACACAATTATATTGCACGATCTCTTAAATTTATTTTCTTGATTTAAATTTGCCATTCTTTTTAATATATGTTTTCCCATTGTTTCAAGCACATCTGTAGAGAAATGCTTTTATCAATGAAACAATTTAATATGTTTCTTCATT
>JAIGNY010001701.1:567500-660000 GCA_020152595.1 Chiridota heheva | reverse complement strand
GTCCAAAATGAGTACCCCCAGAGAAAGAGCTAATGCAAATATTTTCGGGAGATTCCATTTCATTGGACAGGAATTATAGCCTAAAATTCCTTCAGTCTATACTGCAAAAAGTCAAATGTGACCTGTACGTGTACTTTCCCTGGTATGTGCCTAAAAGTGTAAAACATGTTTACTTCAGTAAATATGGGTAAATATGAGATTGTGCTCATACATGATGGATATGATCTATCCACGGTGAAACGAGACTAGAACACAGAAGAAATCAAATGGAAGCCCCACATACAAACTGGTCCTCTTTTTTACTAGACTACAATTTGACTTGGTATTTAGCAGCCGACTGGTTGGCTCTGCGGTAAAGTGTCCACCTTCTGAGTCATGAGCGTCCACCTTCTGAGTCATGAGGTGGCATGTTAGGTTGGGTCATACCAGATACTTTAAAATTGGCGCCTGCTGCTCCCTAGTCTGGTGCGCGACATCAAGAGAAAAATAATAATGTCATTGGTGATTTGTTACACCGTTGTGGTTCCACCGGAGTTCGGTTTTGGTGTGTGTGGACGGTTACTATTTGTAAGCATTATGATACTAAATGCCGAGTAATGTTATTGAAAAATTGTTAATTTGATTATTAATTATTATTTATTTTTCAGAACCTGTGTCTGATGAAACTTTAAAGAAAACGTGTGGACGTAAACATGTAAGAGAAACAATTCAAAACAACTTTCAGATGCTGGACGAAACAAAGAAGATCTTGGAATGTTTTTACAAGCCTTACAATGAAGATTTAGCGATTCTTTTAGGAGATGAACGATACCTGTGGCAGGAATGATGAGCAAAAAAAGTTTTCTAACCAAAGTGTCGATCAGTAAAGAGCAAATCTTTTAAATCAAGAATAATCTTTTATGGGAAAAACTACATCTTGTGAAAGATTCCAAAATCTACATGCAGTTGTTAAAACATAAAAATTTCAAGATTTTTACATAAAGCCACGCCTTCTCATTAACATGCATCACATCACTATCAAAAACAATAAGGCATATATACGGAACATGAGCTACATGTGTGCCAGATATTTTCTGAATCCAAAGTATCGTTCTTGAGATGTGCTCACAAGGCCCATGTCTTTTTCTCCAGCAATATGTAATTATAACTTCAGTACATAATATAGGCCTATCTGATTGGTAATTAATATCAAACCATTGACATACGTTCCTAATAGAAAAGCAAAATATTAATGCAGACAGTATGTGGATGTTAATGTCACGCATCTTTTCATGAAAATGATTGAAAATATGAAACGAATCAAGTGCGTTGAAGAAGAGATATGGAAGAGTAGTGAGGCAACTGGTGGCGGATGGTCGTGAAAATGGAACTTTTGAAACAAAAAATGTGGTGGCGTTTTCTGTCCCTGTTATATCAAATTATCGGCAGTTGTGACCCTGAAATCCATTGAATCGGACGAAAATTTTTTTCCATCTATCCCTCCACCAGTTCGTCCATCCGTACGTTCAGCTGTCTTACTGTTACCACCCATGCATATCTAGAAAACTAGCAAAGTAAAAAAAAGTTATACATAGTGGATCAGAATACGCACGTGCATACAGTAAATCGTTAATTCAGGGGTGTATTCTTCAGTTCTTAAAAGAATAACTAGGATCTCTAAATATGCATTTAGGATCAAGTGAAGGATTCATAGTACAAATTGTATTCTTTTACCGGAAACATAGGAAAGAATACAAATATGTTAGAAATATGTGTTAGAAATATGTATATATATAATATTTGAATGGGTTCTGTGAAATTCCTGTAATGTAATCACACGTTGGATGTTGGAACTATTCAGTTCAGAATATTTTGCACCCTCAACATGGCTTTTATGCAATACTTTTTCTGTTTTGGCTCAGTCAAATTTTGCCATTTTTTTTCAAATGAACTGTGCATCACGTTGTGAATCTCTTCTATATAAGGACAATTATTACGGAGTGTTAATTTCCTGTTCACATTTTAATATTTTTGGTGGAAAATGGGACGTGGAAAAGAATCTTCAAGCCAACCCACACTCGCAGCCTATACACCATCCCATCGAAAGTCTACAGCATATTCCTTGGATTCCGAGAGTGAGGACGACATGGCTGAATCCGATTTACTGAACTTGAATAAGTCTATTGAAAGATCCTTACGGGTAATTTCGAAAGCTTAGATAAACTTACTATTGACCTGCAGAGAGTCGAGAGTAATGTTTAGAAATCAATTAATATCTTGTCAAACCAAGTGAGAGAGCTTGAAAACATAGAAAAGGAAAAAGATTTTGTAATTGCTTCTAGAATACAAAAATAAACAATTTAGAGCGGGAAGCACGATTACATAAAGACCTCTTAAACAAACAAGAGCGTTTTTCACGCAAAAAACAATCTCAGAATTGTCAACTACCCATCTACCCGCAACGAAAATATTGTCAAAATTGCCAAGTCTGTTTTGGAGAAGGTCGGACTAGAATCTTGTCAGATTGATCGTGATGGCAGACCCCGGGAAGTTAGGAGCCGTCATATTCTACTGAAAGTAGCATTTTTCTGATAAAATGAAAGCCCTAAAGAATTCTAGAGATAAACTAAAAGACGACCAATTCTTCCTCGTTTACTACCTAACGCCTGCTGATCTTACTAAAAACGTCGCTGGAAATCCAAGCTACTGATTTATATAGACAGAAAACTCGATTGCATTTTTCCTCTGGAAATGGAGAAATCAGCAAGGTGTTTCCTTTAATTGTACTGTCCCAATGGCAAGACTTTTATGTCCCATGATGATTTTAATACCCAAAGAAAAAGGAAAACAACTTTTCTCCTAGGGGTTAGTTTTTTGCAAGAAACTATCTTCAGTATCTTGTTTATTAAAGCCATCGCTAGGTTTCATTGTTTCAAATATTATAATTGATGTTAACAGTAGATATACAATTGGTGATGCATGTATTTATAATTAACACTTACTATTATTAATGTATATGGTTCCAATACTGATGATAGCAATGTCTTCCCATTGTATCGCTTCAAGTCTTTCAAATTTTACTTGTTCTGACATTATCTAGGGGAGAGACTTTAATTTCGTTTCCAACTTTTACTTCATAAACTTAGGGGCTTACAGCGTACAAACTTTGAAGACTGAGATGAAGTTTTTCGTATAAGGCATAATTTTGACCTCGTTGGCATTTGGCGAGAATGTAATCCTAACGGTCAGCTCTATTCCTGGAAATCGAGTTGTACTATTTTTTTTGTAGACTTGATGTTTTCTTGATATCTCGCCATCTAATTAATCGCAGTTCTGCTACTATTACTACTTCAGTTTTTGGCTCAGACCACTCTAGTGTGACTTTTCATCTTAATACAGGCGCTAAGCGTGGTCCAGGGGTATTGTAAATGAATCTCTTCCTGCTCAAGGACAATTAGTACATTTAGTCACTAAAGAATGTTATCAATGATGTTATCTCTAAACATAATGCTTTTAATGATTCTCTTCTCTGGGAAGCCATGAATCTTTCTGTGCGTTTCTTTACTATTCAGTGCTCTAAAGAACAAGCTCACAAACGTAAACAGTACAAAACTTCTTTGTTGTATGAAATTTCTTTCTTTACAAAGTTGTATGCAAATGAGCCATCAAAGCATGTGTACAGTATATAACTTGAAACATTCAAGTAGCATTCTTTTTTTTTTTATATGATCAGAAACTTGAGGGAATTGCTATTCGCTCTGGAGAACCTTGGCATGAATGAAAGGAATTCATCTTACTAACTTAAAACATCGTAATAATAGTTTCAAGACCTATTGCTGAAATGATTACTGATAAGGATGAACTTCTCTCCCAGAGTCAGGATATAATCAAAGAAGCCACGTGTTCTTTAGTACCCTTCAGGGAAAAAAATTGATATAAATGCTGACAATTGTTTTGAAAATTTAAATATTGACCATCTAGTGTTATCTACTGTTCAGCAGAACTCAACTGAAGGCAATTTAAGTCTTCATGATTGTAGCGAGGCATTTTTCTCCATGCAAAAATAATAAATCCACAGGAACCGATGGATACCTACAGAATTCTATAAACTTTTTTGGCCTGAACTTGACCCATTGGTGGTCAAGTCTCTAAATCATGCTTTTACCAACACTATTTTATCCGATGAGCAGGGCAGAGCTGTCCTTTCATTAATTCCAAAACAATACAAAAATCCTAATTCTAAAGAACTGGCATCTAATACCACTGCTGAAACACAGACTATAAAATTGGAGCAAAGTGTATGGCTATACATGTCTTAAATGTGTTTCAAATAATATAAGTAATGAACAAACAGTGTTTTTAGAAGGTTGCTACAGTATATTGGCAAAAATGTTAGATTAATTTTGGATCTTATTTCATATTGCAAAAGTAAAAATATCAATGGTTCATTGCTCTTCTTGGATTATGAAAAGGCATTCAATTCACCTTGATTGGGATTTTATTATTTGTACTTTGTCATATTTTAATTTTGGTCCTGACATTATACAATGGGTGAAAACCTTGTATAGTAATGTTACTTCCATTGTGACTAATAATGGGTTTATTTCTCAGTTTTTCCGTGTTTCAAGAAGGAGTGAGACAAGGTTGTCCGCTCTGCCCGTATTTGTTTATTCTTTGTTCTGAGTTATTTGCATCTATTGTTAAGAACAATCATAACATTAAAGGTATAAGTGTAAACAGTTATGAAATACAAATATCGCAATATGCAGATGATACAGTTCTAATTAGTGATGGCTCAATTCAATCTCTAAGTGAAA
Organism: Chiridota heheva; assembly: GCA_020152595.1. Lineage (NCBI taxonomy): Eukaryota > Metazoa > Echinodermata > Holothuroidea > Apodida > Chiridotidae > Chiridota > Chiridota heheva. The sequence goes on along the minus strand of JAIGNY010001701.1, from coordinate 655,204 downwards.
TTAATATTGTAATCTCCATGTTTTCATGTGCCTCAGGTTTGAATATTAATGTTGATAAATGTTTTCTTTTCCCACTTGGTCACACTCAAAATAGTATACCAGATTATTTTTCAAATTTAGGTTAAAAAGTCACTTTTAGCCCAATTCGTCATCTGGGTATCGCCTTTACAAATCATAATGATTTTTTTTTAATTTGAACTATTCACCAAAATGATCCAGACTTAAGAATCTTCTTCACGTCTGGTCTTCCAGAGACCCAACTTCAATTGGCACAACTACATCAATCAAAAGTTTTGCAATTCCACAATTTGTTTATCTTTTTACCATTTTGCCTAACCCTCCAGCTGATTTTATTCATGAATTCAACTCGATTCTTTAGAAGTTAATTGGAACGGCAAAGTGGATCAAATTAAACGCTCTTTTTAAATAATGATTAAATGTAATGGTGGACTCCTATGGTCGATATTGTCAACTTTATTAAAAATCTTTAAGTCCTCCTGGGTAAAATTTAAATGTAGTGATAATGTTGTTCACTGGAAATCAATTTTTCATTTTGATTTATCTCCCATTAGGGGTAGCTTATGTTTAGGTGCAATCTTAACAAAAACGATTTTTTTTTTTCTCCTATATTTTAAATAATTTCATCGAAGAAATGTGTGAGGCTTGGGCTGATTACAATTTCTGTGAACCTGTAAACTGTTATAGGAATAAAATAATTCTCAACAACTATTTCGTTACAATTGACAACCGTCATTTCTTTAATGACAATTTGTTAGATAAAAATGCTAGCTATGTATGGAATTTCTTTGATACCGATGGTGAACCTGTTTCATATTGTAATAGTATTTTGTTAGTAACTTTGGCATCAAAAACCTGCCTTTCACTGTATATTTTCGCATTTTATCAGCTGTTCCATATCACTGGCTTTTTTACCTGGGGGCTCTTGTATCTTTTTCTTGTAATTCTCTACGTTTTACTCAATGTATGTCCGCCTCCAACTATGAAAGTTGTTTACAAGGGCTTGATACATCAGTATTCCATTACACCATCTGTGATAAAGCACTGGTTATACAATGATTGAGTTCCAAAACATTGACTGGAATTCCACTTTTTTTTTTGCTTTTTTATGCTCTTAGAAATACAAAGTTACAGTACTTTCAGTATCGCTTTGTGCACAGAATTTAAGGAGTCAACAGTTATTCAAACAGGCTAGAAAATTACTGACAGCCCTTTCTGTTCTTTTTGCGGTATTCATAATGAAAACTTAGAGCATCTGTTCTGGGACTGTAAATATGTCACTGTTTTTTGAAATGATATAGTTAATGTACTTTATGTTTATATCATGTTTTTAATTTATCATCAAGAACTGTTTGTTTCAGTTATTTAGATGACTTAAAGCATCCCATCAACTTCTTTATTTTGAATGCTAAAAATTATATTTTTACTTGCAAAGTCAACAATATCTTACCTAATAGGTAGCTTCTTTCTATATGCAGGTTTTATTTTACATTTTAGAAAAGAATTCTAACCAAATGAGCTACTGGATAATTAGAAACAATTTCTTCATTTATAAGTTTTTTTTCTGTATTCTGTACAGTACAGTTACAACTTCTTTCATGTCCTTCTGTTCGCACGACTTGCGGATATCAGTCTTTCATAAAACCCTGATTTCTTGTTTTGTCACATGCAAGTCTTGTTTCATTTTCTGTACTATTGAACATCTTTGTATCATGAACATTCTCATTTGTACATATGAACGTATGTATTTGTTTGTTCTACTGTAATACATATACCATGAAAAGAAATAAATGGGAGGCAAAAACCAAAACCTCAGGTAAACCCCTATTGAACATGCCACCATCCGAAATATATCAGATGGTACTTTTCAGAAAACATCGCAAATGTTTGCGAAACTTCCCCATTTCTGGTACAAAAAAAGACCCGAAACTTGACTCTTTCATTATCGGTATCAATAGGGCAATTAATTAGTAATGTGTTACCTTCACTGTCTGTAACAAAATAAAATGGATCGCTTCTATTTGCACGGCAGTGCCTTCCGAATAAGTCACACAAAACCAGCTATACGTAAGATAGTGCCTTACGTATTAGCCATGCAAAACACCAATACATACGTCAGTAAAGTCGTTGAAGGATTAGTTCAGGTGTCAAGCAAATCCATCTTATATGATAGAGGACTTCGAATGAAACAAAATGGTGAAGAAAGCTAACTGAGTTCGCCAAAAAGACCACATTTGATTGTGGTGTGAGAGCGCTCTACTAATACCTTCATGAAACAAGTTAACACCTTCATCAACTAAGTTGATATTTTAATCATATAAGTTGATACCTTCATGAAATGTGTTGACACCTCCATAAAATAAGTTGATACCTTCACCATAAAAGTTGATACTATCATGAAATCGTTGACACCTCCATCACACGTAGTCCTTTTGGTGTTCCATAGTATATGTGATAGCTTGGTATATTCATGAGTCATATAATATAGACCAATTGTATCTTGTCCTCATAATATCATACATATTCAATAGTTCCGAAGTAGCAAATAAGTATTTCTATTCGTTTAAAAAATTAGCATTTTTAAAACGAATAAATAAAATAAATCTTATTAAACGTTTTTGAAGCACTGACGACAGAACCTACGAGCAGAGGCGTGTCGATTCTAATGGGCTGGAGGACCTCAGAGGGGATATTGGAGACTTAGCCAAAAATGCAGGTCTATCCATCCATTTCCCCCGCCCCACCCCAAAAAAAAAAAAAAATTCAAAGCCTGTAATAAATTTAAACAAAAAATAATAAATGAATCAAAGAAAACAGAGGTGTTGGCATTTTTGTATTAGTATCTACAAAATTATCATTAATTTTGAACTAAAACGAAATCAAATTTGTAACCAAAAAATGTTCAAATTGGACCGAATTTCGACAATGTTTAAAAGAAAATGTACAGTTTAGTTTAAAAAACCTTTACCTTTGAACCAATATTGGTACAGATGTGTTTTTATGGACCATCTACTCCCCCTTCCCAGTAAAAGATGATGCTAGACAATTCAGAGGATTCTGACCACTGGTCACCTCCTTGGTTCATCTATCCTCCCCACCCCACCCGCAAAAGATATATATACATATGTAGTGCACTTGATCTTAAAAAGCTCTAAGCGCATTACATAATAAACACCATATACATGGACATAAAGAAATGTTAATAAAAATAAATAGGTAAGAATATGCAAAAATGTTATAATAAGAGTATTACTGAAATTAATATATATATATATATATATATATATATATATATATATATATATATATATATATATATATATATATATATATATATATTTATATATATATATATATATATATTTATATATATATATATATATATATATATATATATATATAAATATAAATTTATATATATAAATATATATATATATATTTAATATATATATATATATATATAAAATATATATATATACATATATATATATATATATATATATATATATATATATATATATATATATATATATGTATATATATATATATGTATATATATATATATGTATGTATATATATATGTATATATATATATATATTGTTTTTTTAAATATTTTTTTATATATTTTCTATATACCCCAAGGAAGTAGTAATTCCTTGATTTACCATCCCAATTTTGAAACCATTAATGAAAACTTTTAACCTCATTTGGATGGGGCTGATGGTAATGCTATGGCTCAACATAGATTAAACTTGATGAAATTTGTTTAATGAACGTAGGCCCTAATAGATATAAGACCAACAGACTACCGTTAACGATAACGGTATGTTTTATTTTTTAAGTGTTCAAATTACTTTTATTTTCTCTTCCCGAAAAACCTCTTGTTAATATTTTCTTTTTAATTTCCAACCCAAAAAGTGCCTGGCGAAGTTGTGTATACGCCTCCCCCACGTATACGCCCCCATACACGCCTCTTCAGCCTACTACGCCGGGTGTGGTTCAAGCTGTTGTTTGTGAATGATGACAGACCCACTCTTACGAAGCACCAAATACCGCCTTGCGGTATGGCTGCCTTACACAAGTCACCCGAAGTATTTTGTAAAACACGGTCTTACGTATAGCGGTTACACATTCGCCATACATAAAGCACTATAACATGTATGATCACTGCCTTGCGGGTAGCGATTATTCGCTACATGAAAGGCACTGTAATTCTAATGCCAACTCCCTGCTATAATCACTACCTTGCACATAGCCACGTCGTACAATAATTTGGTGCGTTGTATTAGGGACTTATTCCAACTCCCTGGTTGTATCACCAGGGTGTTTTAAATGACAAGTCCCTGGTAGCACCAGCTTGATCCAAAACTGTGCAAGTAGTTGCACGAATACACTAGTTGATGTATGATCTCGCCAGGTTCGCCTCGTCTGATATCTTATCCATCATTTTGGAGAGCTTTTTCTCCCCTCAAAGGTGCATTTGCATACCATGGAACATTGTCTTTTGTGGAGTCACAGTCAAAGGCCTCTGGAAAAACGCTTGGCATTTTGTGTTGAGTGTGTCCATGTATGCCATGTATAGCTTAAAAGCAACAACAGGACAGTTTGGTGAATCAGGTTTTGAATAAATTCGGCCATGTTTGTGTTGGTTATCTGTTGTGGTGCATGGATGATTTTTATGTCTTTTTCATTTATGGCTGACTTAACATATTCTCTACCATCATCACCATGGGCAATCTTGAAAGATTCTCGAGTAACAAGTCTTCGGCCCTTTTTGCCGAAATATAGGGACACATCAAACCACAACTGTGTCAAAAGAGAATACATTTGAGACGCATCAGGTCAATTTCACTGATAGGCTCGTGATAGTTGGTTTTGTCGAACCTATCTCTTTTCTCTTCATTATTCCAATGAACACCTTATTTGACTGTTGAAATTCCTTGTCTTTGATAATATTGACCTTTCGGTTCCATCAATTACTATAGTCTAGTGCCTGTTAAGAGCTGCGCGGATCCCAGCAAGGGCAAATTTACTGTACTGATGTCCAGCTGCATTTTGTACCTGGGCGTAAAATTGTCGAAACGAGTATCCAACTCCCCTCATACTTATTTGAGATTGGTCAAATATAACACGAAAATGGTTAAATTCAACACAGAAAAAAAGTCAGCGGGGGAACCATCAATTATTGATCAAACTGTCACGGAAAAAGTTGTCAAATATAATGACACAGAAATTGATGAAAAAATAAATAACAAGCGTGTCAAACTGACCATTTTTTAAAGTTAGAAATTAATCAGAATAATAGTCAAATCAGATGACCAATAAAAAGGATCATGAAGATTTCCTCAATTTTGTGCCAAATTTAAATGTTAATCTGTTGCAACAAAAGTAATGGAATAAAAACTACCAATATTGAGTATTTTTGTAGGTAGTATGTAAATTCTTCTCGCAATTAAATAGCCATGCAGATAATTATTCAACAGTACTGTACTGATTGCAAAGTACTGTACTGTAATGTAGCTGTAGCCTAACGAGTTTCAAGCCCAATGTTAAGTAGTGACATCCTTTGGTAAACATGTTTCGTTCAATATCTTTGTTATAATTAACTGCATGGTCATTTAATTCAAAGAAATGACAGATTACCTTCGCAAATACTTTGTAAAGTTTTCAGGTTGCATCCTATTGATTTCCTGCAATACAATTTGACAGCATTGACAATGGAGCTTTGTTGTTGTTCCACATAGCTGCAACTAAACATGCATACGTGCATACGTGCGCGGCACGTGAGGAGCATCCGGTATATTTATTAAGCAAAAATCTTGCGTTGACCAATCAGATGTTGACTTGAAAGTATTATTTACATTGACATAAAACTTTTGTTAAAGCCGCCTGTACCACACGTTTCCGACTCATTTGGATGTGCATGACCTATACAAATGATGATAATGACACAAACATTTGTGAGAAGAAAAGAAATGATGACACGGAAAATTTGACCAATCTTAAATAAGGGTGTCGTTGGTAGCGTCTCAAATTATATGGAACCATTTTACTGGTGTAGCCATTTAATCTATAGCAAGTTTGTGTTGATATCCTGATAAAACATTATTCGATTTAAACTGTAGCGTTGTTTTGTTTTTTCATTCGTTAAAACATTGTTTAACTTTATATTTTTCTGATCATTAGGCAGAACGATGATTTCAATAATACATGAAAATTGTTCTGTTTTTACCTGTTTACTGACTATTTAAAGTTTGCAAATTTCTAATTTAATTTAATAGATTAATCAATTAATTATCTTCCACATGTAAATTTGAGTTTTCTCCTCAATTTATACTTCATTAAATACTATTTTCCCCATAACTTATAATGGAAATTACAAAAACGTACAAATATAGTGAATAGAATAGAATTAAAGTACTCTTTCTTGCCCGCTGTTTCGGTAATAAGCCGGCTTGCCCCGCCGAAAATGTACGTTACTGTGTTTACTAACCTTTTGAAATTTGCTAATTTCTAATTCAATTCAAATATTTGAATTCTTTAAATTTTTAGGGCTTGCCGGATTAATAACCAAGTATGGGCTCGAAATTGACACTTCGGCCGATTTCTTAAACTTCTTGGTTTCGGTAAAATATAATAAAAAGAACATGGTTGCCAAGGAATGTTGCCAGGTAAGTAGAAACATTTCTGGATCTGGAAAAGAAACTGTGCATACTTTTTGCAATGGATATGCAAGTCCATAAAAATAAAAAAATATTCGCACATGCAATTTTCCAGTTCGTTGAGTAATAACCGTGCCACTTGCATATGCAAATCAACCTTTCCGCCAATCAGAAACCTAGAAAAAATAACCGGGCATTAGAATGGCGAAGAAGATAGAATGGCGAGTTATTTACACAATATTTTCAACTCTTTTATCTTTGAATATTCCTTAAATATTCCACTATAGAAATCCTTCGCCAACTAATAAATAATCTCACATTATTTGTTCCATTTTCTTGTAAATAAAACATATTCAACCATACTCAATGTATTACAACCATGCTTTGGTAAATCAAGTACTACGAGCATATACAATTGCAGAGTTCTTCATTGCAAAATAAAATAATACATTTTTTACGGTTATTTCAGAAAACACGGCACAAAATGTACAATGTAATCGATTATTTGACCTTTGATTTTGAAGGTAGATAACCCATATTGTGCAGGACATAGCTTCGCATCAGCTCACACCATTCCACCAAGTGTGAACATAATAGCGTGTACGGTTCAAGGAAACCCAGTATAAAATGATCCATCTTGTGTGGGACACAACTTCGCCTCACCCCAAATCATCCCACTAAATTCAAACTTGATAATTCGTATGGTTTTCTCTGGAAATACGACAAAACGCTTTTGTGTACACTAACCACCACATCTATACGTGTATCTGGTATAAATCGTAAATAGACTTTTAAAACTATCAAAACGTGAATTTCTTCTTTGAGTACCATGCTGTTGAAATTGATTGTTGCCTAGATACCCCAGCGGACCAATATATAAAAGAACATTTGATAGAGCATGAACCTCATCTAGAAACACATTATTTTCCCGAATTACTGAACTTTTACATTGAAATCGAGGAAATACAATTCTAATTTAATTTTTTGAAAATTTCTATTCAATCTCGGGCATTTCTTATTTTTCAATGTAAGCATGAACATCTGTTATTTTGCAATGTAAGCGTAAAATTCTACACTCTTTCAACAAACCAACACAAAAAGTGTGTAGAATAGCAAAACCTACACATTTGCGTGCATAGCAAATCTGATTCAACCGGAACGTAGAGTACTGTTCAGAATGGTACAAAACCCTGAATACAACAATGAATATTCAATAATGAATATTCATATTTCAATGAAAAACAAACCATGGCAGTCCACGGTTGGGAAGTGTGTATTCAGACATACAGACATAATTCCACGATTTTACAAGTGCACTCACACACAAAATACCTTATCGTCATATATTAAGTATGCTGCGATAAGGTAACAACATACAGAAAAGAGATTACAAAAATCCAAGAAACTATAAAATATCAGAAGGGTAATTTGAAATCCCCATAATCAGCCAATCGACCGATCCTGGATCGGTGAGCTGCTGCCCCGAGGCCTGCCGTAGGCCGCTAAAACTGGCGCAGCAGCCCCCAAAACGGAGGTTGAGGCCGGCCGTTTTGGTTATCCACGGTGTAAATAAATATAATGTGGGTCGGTCTTCACTTCAAAATGGTCCTGCACCTTGATCGGTGGAATGATTTTGGTCAGTCCGCCCCTGTCTAGAATAAAAGATGATTAGGAGAAATAACAAACACTTGCAATGGATGGCCCTTAAAATCTTCAGTAACAAATAAGTCCTTCTTTTAAATCAAGTCAAAACATTTATAAAAAAAGCCATGAGTAAGAAGTTGCAATAATACGCGGAATTAGCAAAAGGTACAAAAAGTAATGAACTTTAGAATGAAAAACGAGTTTAACCATAGAAATTGGCAAAACACGAAGGCCACATGTTACTAGATAAAAAACCTCTGGGTAGAAAAGGAAGGAAACGGAGAAAGTGTCTGGTTTATAGATGTCTCATGTGATGACCGATGAAATAGGTACATGGCATAGAATTAAATTAACGGCGAATGCTAAGCTCCCAATGGCCCTTGTGCAAAGCGAGTTAATGTATTTGATGAAAGTCACCAAAATCGTGATTTCCTCTATTACTCCAATAATTGAATGATAAGGAATTATAAAAGTCAATTTTGTTTAAACGGTCTCTTAAATATTTTTGTTTGAAATATGTTATTTATCCTGATTTGAATTTTGGGACGAGTTTATAAGGTTAAGCAATAGAAATTGTCAAAATTCCTGGCCTAGTTAAATTACAGCAACGTAAACATTTGGCTCGCGTTCATCAAATGGAGTTTAAAAGGTTGCTTCTGATAGGACTAGATAACGTTTACTTATAAGAAAGTTATCAGCACAGTTTTAGGAGAATTGTCGCCAGCAAATGGCAGCTGCACAGGAGCAACGTATAGCGTTCACTGTACAACAACAACTGGCATACCTTGACCCACCTGTAACCGTATGTGTTCATCGGCCTTTGGGTTCAGAAGTCACATGCGGATCCATTGATGAAGTCGCAATATATCATTGTCTTTTTCATCTCCAGAGAGACAACCAGAAGAAGAAGAAGTTACATGACTCAAATTCCCTGCAATAGTGCGAACAGTCATGAACGCAGAAGTAACGGTTGATCATTCGACGATCGCAAATTCTGAAGCGCTCGAATATTGCAACAATATGATAGACAAGATAAAATATTATACCATCTTAAATATGTAATACTCAAAAAAGGTGAAATTTCATTAACCAAGTGAATTTTCTTCATTAAAATTCTTTACAGAAATTGCTGTGCGTGAGGCACTGCATGTGATTGTTAGCAGGGAGTTGATAAAATGACAAATTCTTGCTGCATGATAACTTGGAGAGATATTTTACCTCATTTGAACTGGACAAATAAAATCAGAAAGCAAACTGCTGCAAAAGTCACATTGTTTTCAGCAACAGCAACAATCGCCAATCAATATACCCCAGCAATTTTTGAGAGACATGTTCAAAACACCAGATTCACTAGAATTTTCATAGACAAGAAAATGTATTTACCAGTCATGTTTGCTCTTGAAATTATAAGAAAGCATACAATTTTATCTTGACTTTCATCCTTTTGCATTGCCCTACACATACATTCGCTGGTGAATTGCATTTCTCTGTTTGAAAAAAAAATGCCAATCTTTATGTGACGCTATCTAGTCCATCCAGAGACTTGGAACTTAACTAATTACCAAATCTCTACTCCGTCTTTGTTGTTCAAGTCCTTCTGGTGTGAAAGGTGATTCTGACGGAGGCGCTCAGCTGAAATTGTAAAAAAGCTTTCTTAAAATAAACAACAGAAGAGCGATAAGAAAGTACAAATAATAATGTTTAAAAAGAGATATATTCCAAATGAAATATTCTAAAAATAAGGATATTCATGTATTCAAGTTGTATCGTTTATGATAGAAGAAGTGAAATCCTACTTTGATATCATGATCCGTCTAAATGATGGAATTTCAAAGATTTCAGAAATGTGTTTAAAACTGACTGGTGTAGTACATCTACTCAAGTAGTGTCAAGTCATAATGATAAACATTTCCATGACAATGCATACACTTTTCTTTAAAACTGCTGCAAAAGTCACATTGTTTTCAAACCAGTTATTTTAAATGACATACATATTGAAAGTTCGCACTCAATAAGAATCTAAAAAGCAACAAACAGACAAAACTATTCGCCAATCTTTATACATTAACGCCATCAAGTTATGGGAGACATTTTCAAAGTAAAATATTCACTGCAATTTTATTGACAAGAAAATGCATTAATCAGTCATGTTTGCTATTACATTTTTAAGATGGTATAATATTTTATCTTGTCTATCATATTATTGCTATATTCGAGCGCTTCAGAATTTGCGATCGTCGAATGATCAATTTAATCAGATGGATGTGTTGTCAGCTTCTCGTTTAACTTTCATTAAATGAACAACAAAGAGCAATAAGAAAGTACAAATGTTAATGATCAAATAGAGAAGATATTCCAAATGATCTTTTTTTAAATAAGGATATTCCTGTATTCCACGTGTATCGCTTATGATAGAGGATTATATATGATTGCAAACGTTTGATACGTTATTGGGACAGAGAATAACATATTACTTAATGAATATCTCTTGTTTGTGCACCTAATTGTTTACATTTCAAAATTTCAATATTCTTTAATAGCGTTCCCTTAAATTTGTGTGAATGATGAGTTACACTTATTCTAACACTAGTCACAATGTGCAAAATGATTTTACATTTAATATCTTTGATATAAACTGATAAGGCTTCATGCTCATCGCTTCTCGTGGGTTGAACAGGGAGCTGTCATTTAGATGAATAAACAAAACGACATCAGTTAAAGAATCCAACAATTTCTTAAGCAAAGTTCACGACCAAAAAAGGGGTGTTTATAGCTTTCTACACTCTCATTACAAAAAGTACATACATGACTATCACAACAATTGATCTCGTAAAGAAAGTGATTTGTGCAGAAGGTTTGCGATGAAGATATCGAAACCTTAGGAAGTACTAAGTTTATTAAAAATGAAGGTACAAGCAGGAATCCATAAATCATCAGACCGTTTTTTGCCAAAGATAAAACCTACGTTACATGATAAGCTTAAACTATGTACCCGTTATGTACAACTTATAATAACCTTAAGGGCATTTCCGATTGTATTAAGTGTAGTGTCCTGAAGTGTGGTTGGTCTTGCCTGTTTCGAAGTATTCTTCCACTAACCTGCTAACTAGGGATTTCCGGATGACCTGATGACGTTTAACATTTAATAATAAAGTGTAAAATAAACGTTACAAGTTTATGGATGTGAATCTGACAAATTTCGTTTAGCTTTTGGTATGTATCCTTTAAAAAAAAACCTATAGTTGGTAGTCTGAGGGTTCAGGATCCCAGATAACCTTACCAGATATCCGTAGCGAATGCACATAGTGTCATGGGCCACCTGACGCATGTCAATACTGGTGAGGAGAAAACCTTTAATGGCTTCTTAGCGTCAAACTATGATAAAAGACTTAACGACAGGTGTATGTTCAGCACACTTTTTCAAGGATAAAGACGTTTTTACCGGTCCATACGTCCTTGGGCAGAAACTGGTCTCTTTGAATACCTAAAATGTTCCTGACCTGAACGTTTAATGTCAACTATTATGTCGTTTTGTCATGTGAATAATTGTTTTATCATTTATTTTATTCAAACAATCTGCGCATGCGTATCTTAAATGAGTGTCGGAGTAATTAATAATGGTAATGCATATCTGCTGATGGTCTGTCTTTTCAACGTGGAAAGTTCAATATAATTTGATAAGGTTTTTTCAAATTTGATATCAGTATGTGGTAAAATGTTGAGACCTAACAGTCCGGGATATACCGGCTCTTGATCGAGGGTTTTTGTTTCTCAATAGGTAAAATCTTGTTTGATTTGGTAACAAAACTTACCCATTACACATTGTCTATTAGAAAAAATTATAATATCTTAGAAATGTATTATGATTAATTTTTGAGTACAAGTTAGGCCTAATATTTTCTAGTTATAAATATAGTTTGAACTTTAAATGCTAATTTAATGATATTTATTGTTCAAGATTTCATAATTTTCCAGATTTATGACTTATAATTATATACCATTAACAATCAGGCTTGCATTACATAATGGAGAATAATCCTCAATGGCGTCCTCCATAGCTTTAAGAAGAAAACACCCGATCGAGTATTTGTACTGAGCTCTCAATCCAGAGTATCTCCCTTATTGCCCAAAGTATATAGCTTCGCTTTGTTTCAAAAGTCCGTTGAAAGTAGATAAGGATGAAAAATGAACCTATACGTTCTCGGTTATTGCCTAGCCTGCTTACTAATTATGCGAAAATAGTTACCAAGATACAGGTATTCCTAATTTGCTTATCTTGAGTTGGAACAAAATTCAAGAGCTCAAGTACTTTGTTCAACATGCTGACAATGATATCGTTAACTCAATTTACGTTAGAAATGCTTTTGAAATATGGAAAGGTTAAGCTGTGTTACGTTTAACTATATCAGTTACTGTAAGTTTGAAGACCTTTACAGAGGAAGCTTTATTTCGGCTTAATGAGTATGTTAGAGCTGATATAGGCCTAATATGCGTGTGTGTTTCTTTTGAATATGGAAATTATTGTGAAGCTCGTTTGCCTTTCTACCTTGCTGACATTGGTTTTAGCTTCTTATTCTTTTCAAGATGATTTGATCGTGGAAACTAATTTTGGAAAATTGCAAGGAAAGGACCTAGATGTGTCATATGCGTTTTTGGGTATACCCTTTGCAAAACCTCCCGTTGGTGATCTAAGATTTCAGGACCCAAGACCACCAAATGCATGGCCGGGGATTAGGGATGCAACGTTGTACAGCGCCGGGTGTACTCAGGAATGTCACGAACCACCCGATGCATGCCCACTTGAAGTACGTGAGAAAATAATTATAGGACCTCCACGGGTTAACATTAACATGTTTGATCGTACATAATTCATTAAAAACGTTTGTACCAGCCATTTCCAGGAGCCGTATAATTAGATGTGGTAGTGAAAATGTATCACAGTGTATGCATTTCATCCCTTTTTTCATAATCGTTTGGAATAAACTTGAGAAATCCGAATAAGGGCAAAATTCGTACCATTTATAGAAAGTGAATTTCAGATAATTTAATTGAATGAGCTACAATTTTTTACTAATCTATTATCACTTTGATTCAACAAGTATTCAACAAAAATTTCATTCAAAGTTATCGCAATGTAAAGTGTAAAGTGGGTTAGCTACAATATTACAGTAGGTACATGGATGGGCACATTTTCCGAATTATGACGAACATTTTGATGCATTACCTAAATTTATGTGATTTTTCGTTAAGACACCAACTTTTCCGAATATGACCCTAAATTTTCCGATTTTTCCAGGCTTTGCTTTTTATGAATCCCACAAATAAAAAAAAATGGTCATCAATATTTTGACCCATGAACGAACTTGTAAAACAAATTTGTTACCAATTTTCTGTCGTTTCGGGATTTCCTTCCCTTTAGCTACGCTATTGGAATCATGAATGAGTTTATCTAGCTAGTCTCGTTGATATATTTATACAGAAAGGAAACAACTAATGTGTTGAGTATCTTTCAGCCATTTGAATGAAAAATTACGACTGGCTACTGATAAGCTTTTTCTTACACTTACTTAAGATTTGTGGGAAGTGAGCTTGTTCTATCAGCACTAAAGAATCAATGAAGAAAAAAAAACTAATAAGTATTCTAATTATAGCTTGGAGAATTTTGCCTTGAGACAAAAGCGTACAAATTTGTTTCTTATTTTATTACAGGTCGATGAAGACTGCCTTTATCTGAACATCTGGGTGCCAAAAACGAACCGCTCTGCTCCATTGTATCCTGTTCTGATCTTCATGCACGGCGGAAATTTCAAAGATGGAAGTGGTACAGCTTTGCTTTACGACAGCAGGTTCTTAGCAAACGAGGCAGATGCTATAATTGTGACCATCAATTATAGAATGGGTAAGACAAATCATTGATAGAAATAGTCCACGGTAACCCAGACCTTGTATTCGGGTTGCATAAGATATGTTTGTGATGCAGTAATAGATAATGTAAAATATTTTATCCCACGAATGAGATTGAACAGTTATTAAAATTGTAATCGTTTTCAGCGTCACTTTTAAGAAGTAGCTATTGTGCATTAAAGCAGTAATGATTAATGGCTTTAGTTTACGTTCATGGTGCTTGTGGAGGTAACGTTTCCCAATTTTCCAATAAAGCTATACTTCATAAATCATTGACCAGGTTTTGGTGGTGATATAATTTGTTGAGATTTTAAAGATTTTTTTTCTGAATATTAGATTTAATTAAAAATATAATTAAGCAAGTATTTTTAGGCTTTTGTTTCGTCATACTTAGATTCATGAATATATATGTATGTACCATTACCAACAAACATAAGTGTAGTGTATTTGTAATGTATTTTATTACACTTGATTTCAGAGGTATTCGGATGGGCGTTTATTGGACCTGTGTATGACGTGGCAACTGGTAAAACTGAGACAATAGTAAATGAAGGTCTGAGGGATCAACAACTAGCATTCATGTGGATAAAAGACAACATCGAATATTTTGGTGGCGACAAAACTAAGGTATATAATTCTTACTTCATCAGAATAATTGACCTTTTATGACAAATTTTAAACGTTCAAGTTTCTAGAGTTTGTTAATATTCATCCCCAGTGGCGGCACCAAGATATTGGTCATGGGGGACGAGTGAGGGGCAAATTTGTTTCATGGGGGAGCCTATAAGTTGGACAAAATATGTCACTTTACAAAACATTTTGGGAAAAAGTGGGGAATCAATATGATAGGGGGGGGGGGGGGATTACCACCAATGCCCCCGAAGCGCCGTCACTGTTCATTCTCCACAAACGATGCCAAATAATACTAACAAACCTATACTCAGATATAAGCCAACATGACAAGAAATGCAAGCTTCAGCTAAATTGAACATATAGCATTCTTCTTCTTTTAACTATTTTTTTCTCGAATTGTGTTCAAAGATCAAACTCTGTACCTCAATTTGGGATTAACATATATTAATCATTCTCTCAGATATCAGTCAATCTTACTTAATGATATTTGAGAAAACTAATACAAATGATAAAATATTGCAGAACAGGTATAAACCAATCTCATAATTAATTAATTATGTGCTTTAAGAACAGAATTGTGAGTCTCCTGTTTGGCGTACAGTTTGGCGTAGTACAAACTAACGATATTAGGCATTATCAATGCCCCAAAAATACGCATTAGTACACGCGGAGTAGTCTGCCAGGTCACATCACACATTTACGCACTTTGGGTAGTATTTCGATTTAGATGAGAATGATTTCTTGAGTTGATCCATCTCTTCCTCCACGTACTTTTAAGATGGGCTAGAAAGTATCAAGCTTACAGAAGATGTGCTACGGTTTGCTGTTATTAAACTGATGTTGTCTCATCTATGTATTGAGTTCCTATCTTGGAAAGAAAAGCATGAGACATTTGTGTGTGTTAAAGGTTGGAGGTATAATTTCTTATTTCTAGTTAGAGGCTTAACTTATTGGGATATACTGGAGCCTTAACTTATGGGTATATACTATAGCAAGCACTATTAAGTTTTTCATCGTTAGTCTGTGTTCAACGTCGCGCTTAGGTCTGTTTGACAAGCTTCAGATGTTTCGAAGACGTTCAATCCGCTGAAGGTTATACGTAAGCTTATATTTGTTTAACTTATTGCCCTTACAGCCAAATCATATGAACAACGGCTATATTTGTATGACCCGTTACCCAATTCGGCGTTCAAAGTAAAATGTATTTGCATTTTCTTTTCTATATTTTAAGGTAACAATTAGTGGACAAAGTGCCGGTGCACAATCCGTTGGAGTTCACCTTTTATCTGACATCAGCGAGTCTTTGTTTGATCAAGCACTAATGTTTAGCAATCCTTTTACCTTGCCTCTTAAGACATTTGAGGACGGTTTTGCACTTGCCACTGAAGTCGCAAAGCTGCTTGGCTGTCAGCCGACAGACTTAACCTGCCTGCGAAGTGTTGGCCAGTGGCAACTACTTGCTGCTTCTCGCGAGGCTTCTTCCAAAAGCTACAACAACGATGAGCTTCTACAGATTTTCGAGCCGTGGAGTCCAGGTGTTGGAGAATATACAGAACTTAAGGAAGAAATCATCATTGAATACCAGGAAGGACGCGTTCAACGCAAACCTACAATGCTGGGTACAACTAGAGAAGAAGGTCTTTTATATATCCACGGCCTATTTCGGAATCCGTTAGGAAATCTGCCCTACCGCTTATTCATGAGAGCAATATTCCGAGATAAATATCGGGATGTTATATCTAAATATCCAGTTGACAACTCTGTAGGTGCGGACCAACGGAATATACTCTCCGATACTGCTACAGATTATGTCTTCCACTGTGCTGTTACCAATATCAGTCGCGAAATGGCCAACAATGGCTACGACAAATACTATCACTACATCTTTGATACATTCATGTCTTTTGACGGTGAATGGGGGGAGAATTTGACAATGTGTGAAAAACATGTTTGTCATGCAGGTGATCTTGCATACATTTTCCGGACGGCTCCACTCGGGGATCGGGATCCGCCATTAGATTACACGTTTGAAGAGTACACGATGATGGATCAAATGTCTGCATACATTAGTAACTTTCTCCACACAGGTGACCCCAATAAAGCTGGAACCCCAGAATTGGAAGAAAAACATAAGAAGTTACCAGGCAGAAAATACTACTGGCCAAAAATAGCGGAAAAACCAGGACATTACTATAGCATGTACTACAACGGTAACTGTGGTGGCAATTCTGTTCTTACCGATTACCGGAGAGAGTGGTGTAAATTGTGGGATGAGATTGGCTACTACAAGTTTTCACCTTTGAATAAAATGATAGATCCTATAAGCAAAGACGTATTTGAGGATATATTTGATGGAGTCTTTGAAGAGGAAATGCAAAATACGCGTTCGAAGAGATGCGTGTGTAGTCCTTAAGTCAATGAAAATGTTTGTTAAGTTACTTTATAAGTTATAAGATTTTTTTTAAATAACCACAAACAAATCAGAATAGGAGTTATGTCTTAAGGTTGATTTTATCAGTTTAAATGCCACAAATAGATTTAAATATTGATTTGATAATGTAAATCTTGAAAGCAATTTGGTTAGCTAGAGAGAAGTTGACACATTTTCGTGAAATCTTAAACATAGCCTCAAAATGTTTCAAATTACAAAATAAAGAGTAGCGTACTGGATATTGATTATTCATAACATGGGACTTCTTAAAGACTGTTTGACTGAGGGTTTATGAATTACTCTCCCTGATTCTTGTGTCTTCTGTTACTTCGTTAAAGATGACTTTAATAGTAGCAGCCGTCTGCAAGAACTTGAATATATAAATCTTCTTGTCAATAACTGAATAAGCAAATACGCCTGGATATTTAGTTTCGACCATACTTAAACAAATTTGACTTATCTTATCTACATTCTAAAAGTTAACGAGACGAGACGCGAAAAATGACCTGAAAATTGAGTGATACGAAAGATCACTTATTGTATTTGAATGTTAAAGTTTTAATAGATTAACTGATTAATTTAAATTTAAATAAGTTTTATTGGTTTCTCTTATGCTTCTTTGTCATTGATCTGAAACAGAACTTGCACTGAGGTACAAAAGAATGGATGGATGTATAGAATTATGGATGCATGCATGCAATCTCTGGTTAATGCAAATGTCAGAAAGTTTTTTTTCAAATTAATAACAGTCACTTTTGTTTAAAAAACCAAACCCAATCCAACGCTGATAAAAAAGGTTATATAAAATTATATGATCATTCAAATTTCTTTCAAGGCGGTTACACACCAAACGAGATGCGGCGAGCCATTTCTTAAACAAATTTGAGTAAACCTAAGGGACAGAAATATTTTACCTGTTCTTTTCATAGAAAGACCAGCATCGTATGGTTTTTCAGGTGATAACTGGAAATTGATTTAAGGAGCGCTTCTGCGCCAAGTATGTACAGCAAAAATTCGCGTCGCGACATAAATTGCGCCCCACTAAAGGGAATTCCTCCACAGTTTGAACAAAACAGCATTTCTAGCAAATTTTCCAGTATCATCAGAAAGCCTCAATTGTGTAAGCAAACAGACAAAGCATCTTCCAGAATAATAGTTGTACGTGCGCTTCACTAGGGATATGAATAGCAAAAAAAACAATTGTGGTAGAATTGTGATTTCAATGTGCTAGTTTTCTTGTTTGTTGTCACTTTGTTGTCATTGTGTCAGTTTTGGGAAACAAAATTATTATGCTTAAATACATTTACTCCCCTTATTTCAGTTGTTAACTATACACTCGTACCACTCAAAATAAAACCATCTATCCTAAGTTTTCGGCTATCGTTTCATCTGCTGTATACTTTTGTTGCTTATTATCTTGCAAAAACAATGGTACTGCTTTACCTATCTTGTTTTGGTCCATAATTCAAGTACTTCGGTCAACATAGCTTAATGTAGATAGGAGATACTCCCGAAAATATGAATATGCAGATAGTTGTACTATTGGAATGGGCAGATTGGAAGAGTAAAAATAATCTGTAATGTACGAGCTGGTATAGTGCGATTGTGTTATTCATTTGAATATGGGGATCATATTCAAACTTACGTGCGTTGCAGCATTGCTGACATTAGCTGCAGCTTCTTATACTTTTCAAGATGATTTAATCGTGGATACCAATTATGGAAAATTACAAGGAAAGGACCTAGATGTGTCGTATGCGTTTTTGGGTATACCCTTTGCAAAACCTCCTATTGGGGATCTAAGATTTCAGGACCCAAGACCACCAATTGGATGGCCGGGGATTAGGGATGCAACATTGTACAGCGCCGGGTGTACTCAGGAATGTCACGAACCACCCGATGCATGCCCACTGGAAGTACGTGAGAAAAATTATGTTTTATATTCTAAAGAATGGCATTAACAGGAAAATACCATTCCTCATTTGTGTTTGTGTATCTATATCAATTTCTTTACGTGATTATACAACGCGTACGAACAGGATGCTCTTATCTGTTCACATCGCATATCATTCTATTCTGTATGATTTCGTAGGTCTTACTGACTTTTTTTTTTTTTTAAATTGGAACATCAGTTTCTAGAATGGGTGTTGATGAAGTTATAATATATGCAAATACATCCTCCAATTGATTTACAAACATCCATGCGAACAAGGCCTACGTTTCTAATGCATTTGCATATTTACCATGTTTGTTTGAAGAAGAACAAAATACATCTGAAGCCTTAGTTAGCAGAATAACCATCATCCTCATTTGGTGTACACAAAGAAGCAGAAGATACATGTTTTCATACCTCCTTTTTTTTGGGTTTTTGTGAGTAAATATGATACCACACATCGGGTGGGTACTCTTCACAATTTTGGAGGTGCAGCCAAACATGTTAGAAGTGATCAATTCATTGTTGTCCCCACCCCCTTATTAAAATGTTTAAAATGTGTAAGTATGGTACTATAGTACCTAGTCTTGTACCACCCACTTCCCATAAAGACATATTTTCGTATTGTTATTTATATATACATACATACACACACACACACACACATATATATATATATAAATATATATATATATATATATATATATATATATATATATATATATATATATATATATATATATATATATATATATATATATATATATATATATATATATATATATATATATATATATATATATATATATATATATATATAAATATATATATATATATATATGTATATATATATTTATATATATATAAATATAAAATATATAAATATATATATATATATATATATATATATATATATATATATATATATATATATATATAGCATATATATATATATATATATATATATATATATATATATAAATGTATATATATATATATATATATATATACAAATAAATATATATAAAAAAATATACATATATATATATATATATATATATATATATATATATATATTTATATAAATATTTATATATATATATACTATATATATATATATATGTATATATAAATATATATAAATTTATATAAATATTTATATATATATACTATATATACATATATATGTATATATACATATGTATATAAATATTCTATATATATATATATATATATATATATATATATATATATATATATATATATATATATATATATATATATATATATATATATATATATATATATATATTTATATATATATATATATATAAATATATATATATATATATATATATATATATATATATATATATATATATATATATATATATATATATATATATATATATATATATATATATATATATATATATATATATATATATATATATATATATATATATATATATATATATATATATATATATATATATATATATATATATATATATATATATATATATATATATATATATATATATATATATATATGTGCAAAAGGTGGATTTTAGATGGTTTAATTAAATGAGTTGCAATGGTGTACCAATCTACTATTGGTTTGGTTCAACAAATATTGAATAAAAATTGCATTTCAGGTTTATTTTCCGTAATAGGATACCAAATTTTCGAAAAAACAACTCTAAAATTTCCGATTTTCCACGAGCAAATTTAAAGAAGAAAAAAAATGGTCATCACTTTTTGACCATTTTGCTTCGTATTTTTGTATCGTCTTTGAAATTTCTTCCCCATTAGCTCCGTTACTAGAAACATGAATACGTTTATCTGGTGTCGTTGATATTTACACAGAAAGGAAACAACTAATATTTTTGAGTATTTTTCAGCAATTCTAATGAAGAATAACGACTAGCTATTTGAGTTAAAAGTTTGCTCGATGTTGACGAATATGGCTTGCAGTGTTACTAAGCTTCTAGGTTTATCACACTTGCTTAATATTTGGGGGAAGACAAATCTTCTTCGTTTTATCAGCACTGAAGAATTAATGAGCGAACAATTAATTAGTATTTTAATTATAGTTTGGAGAATTTTGAACTGAGACTGAAATGTCAAAAGCGTACAAAGTATTCTGAATTAATTACAGGTGGATGAAGACTGCCTTTATCTAAACATCTGGGTGCCGAAAACGAACCGCTCTGCTCCTTTGTATCCTGTTCTGATCTTCATGCACGGAGGAAATTTCAGAGATGGAAGTGGCACAGCTAAGATCTACGATGGCAGGTTTTTAGCAAATGAAGCAGATGCTATAATTGTTACCACCAATTACAGAATGGGTAAGCAATACCCTTTATTTAAAGGATTACTTCAGGGGTCAAGCAAGTCCATCTTATATGAAAGAGGACTGCAAAAGAAACAAAATGTTGAAGAAAGAGTTCAAAATTCTTATTCCGTTAAGGAGATATTCAAGATTTAAGCTCTGTCTAATATGTGTAGAAATGACTGGTGTAGTAAATCTACTATGGAAAGTTGGTGTCCTCATCCTAACATTCATAACAATTGTTAATGTATTTTAAAGAAAATGTTTTCAAATTTTTACTATTTAAATTATTTGTCCTTCAACTTTCTTCAGGTGTTGTATTTTAAATATCCTTAGTAGATTCAGTTTTACATAATCCCATGCATTGACTCACAGAGAAAACGTAAAATATCATTAATGACTTTGTTCGTTTCGATTTAATAATGTTGAAATTTAAGGATACTATTAAAGAGCATTTTGTAGTATTGTAAAGTAGTTTGATGAAATTGGTCCCATTTTCAATTCATGAATACTAAGGAGGCTACAATTTCCGCCGGGAATCTACACCCATACCGTTGACCAATTCTTGGTGGGAAAATGATATGATTTATTTCAAATATTAATACGTTAACAGGATCTTTGTTTCGTCATACTAAATTAAAGGATATTAACGTATTATTGACAAGAACATATTCATGTTATTGTACTTGATTTCAGAGGCTTTCGGATGGGCGTTTCTTGGACCTGTGTATGACGACGCAACTGGCAAGACTGAGACAATAGTAAATCAGGGGTTTAGGGATCAGCAAATGTCATTTATGTGGATAAAAGACAACATCGAATATTTTGGTGGCAACAAAAATAAGGTACGTAAAATTCACTTTCCGTAACATCATTCTTATTTTAAACTTTGACCTCTTTCTTACAGTCTTAAGGCTAGTCACAACAATGTTATTCACTGAATTAAAATAGTGTTGGTGACTATCCTTAATTCATTCTGTACTAGTACAGGTGTATACAGCTTATATATGAGTGCCATATGTGTATTTTACCCATGTCCAACAGCCTTCGTGGTAGTTTACTAGCTTCCGTAAGTAATTATAAAAAGCAATTACCTCAAAGCTTTCCCCCCTCCGTAACGAGGCATTAAAGGAGACATTAAGTCTGACACAATCCTTATTTTATATGATGGGAGATTAAAATATAATCCAACCATCAAAACAGCAAGTCAAAATTGTATTCCTATCTCAAGTTATACATGTTTGAAGCCGACACATGGAGGCTGTCATTTTGTTCAATTCTGAATTGAAACCTTGTACATTATGACACTATTTGGATTATTACGCATTTCTTTATACATTTTATTGCATTTTTATCCAAAATTATGAAACACATTTCTAACAGCATGTTTAATTAATTTATGTGTACACAACCATGGTCTTAACCCTTACGAAAAACAAAAACAATTTTTCATAGGCTAGAAAGCTTGAGCAGTTGAGATAGATTGTAAAGAAGTTCAACATCCTGCTGGGTTGATGTAATCATTTCTGCATGTTTTGAAATAAAAAAAATGGCAGTCACATACGAGTAGTAATCAACTTTTTAATAATTCTACAAATGTTTTAGATGCTTCGGGAGATTTGTCATTTTCGATTCTATCATATGAAATAAGGATTATGTCAGACTTTAATGCGGTGACCTATACTGCAAAGTATATGGATATGGACAGCATCATCAAAAACTTCTATCTAGTATGATATCGACATCAATTAAAATGGAACAGCCATTGAAAACTGGTTGAAAATAATTCTCGTATTTTCGAATCGATCAAAATATTGAAAGAATTTCTCTCTTGACCGCTTTATATGTGTTTTATATGTTTCGTGTATGATATGTTCCTCCTTCATTTTCAAATTTCAAGGTAACAATTAGTGGACAAAGTTCCGGCGCACAATCCGTTGGAGTTCACCTTACGTCTGACATCAGCGAGTCTTTGTTTGATCAAGCACTCATGTTTAGCAATCCTTACACTCTACCTTTCAAGACATTCGAGGACGGTTTTGCACTTATGACAGAGGTAGCAGCGCTGGTTGGCTGTCAACCGACAGACTTAACCTGCTTACGAGGTATAGACCAGTGGGAGTTACTTCAAGCTTCTCGCCAGGCCACAACAAAGAGCTACAACAATGACGAGTTTTTGCAATTCTTTGAACCATGGAGTCCGGGTGTTGGAGAATATACAGAGTTGCAGGAAGAAGTCATAGTGGAGTATCAAGCAGGACGGGTCCAACACAAGCCTACAATGTTAGGAACGACCAGAGAAGAAGGTCTTTTGTACATCTATTTGTTATTTAAGAACCCATTGGGTAACATTCCTTACCGATTATTCATGAGAGCAATATTCCGAGATAAATATCGGGATGTTATATCTAAATATCCAGTCGACAACTCCATAGGTGCGGACCAGCGGATTATTCTCTCTGATGTTGCTACAGATTATGTCTTTCACTGTGCTGTTACCAATATCAGTCTAGAAATGGCTAACAATGGCTACGACAAATACTATCACTACATCTTTGATACATTCATGTCTTTTGACGGTGAATGGGGTCCGGACTTGACAATGTGTGAAAAACACGTTTGTCATGCTGGTGATCTTGTATATATTTTCCAGACGGCTCCACTCGGGGTTCGGGATCCGCCTTTAGAGTACACGGTTGAAGAAAAAACGATGATGGATCAAATGGCTGCCTACATCAGTAACTTTCTCCACACAGGTGACCCAAATCAAGCCGGAACCCCAGAATTGGAGGAAAAGCATAAGAAGTTACCGGGCAGAAAGTTCTACTGGCCCAAAGTAGCGGAAAAACCAGGACATTCCTATAGCTTGTACTACAATGGGAACTGTGGTGGTAATTCTCTGCTTACCGATTACCGGAGAGAGTGGTGTAAATTGTGGGATGAGATTGGTTACTACAAGTTTGCACCTTTGAATAAAATGATAGATCCTATAGGCAAAGACGCATTTGAGGATATATTTGATGGAATCTTTGAGGAGGAAATACAAAATACGGGTTCCAAAAGATGTGTGTGTAGTCCGTGATAATATATGTTAATGCAATGGTCAAATTGATGCTAATTAACGTTATACTGCGATGTCGTAATTGGAATGTGCAGTTAACATAAGTGTAACATTAAGATTATAATTTGAGGATTATTGAAATTTCACAATTGGGCATGTCTTGGGCATGTTGGGGAAATCATTGTAATCTCTAGCTTCTTACTTTCAGCGGTTTACGTTAGTGCGAAGCGATGCATTCAAGAGATAAAAAAGGATGTTTTTTTAAAGTGTTTATTTAGACATTTCCTTAATCATCCAAAGGGGAAACCGGTATGCCATTTATTCAATCAGTATTTACTCGAAAATTAGTATTCTCTCCTCAGTTATTAAGTTATGATATATAGATAGTTCGTGAATTGATTATTGATATGACAAACTTTTACAAAACAGCTAACAATAGTTTCCACAAATATCAACTCAATGACTTCTCTTTTTTGTATGACGTTCATTTTTTTATAATGCAGTCCAGTGCTTCTCAATAGGTAGTGATTATCTCTTCGATCCTAAACAAACGCCTTTAACTTACGTAAACAAAACAGATATCTGTATCAAGAGGTTTGTTTATCTAAGTTTACCTTTGGACTGAATCTTTTGTTCCACCAAACTGTAATTCGCCAAGTTGAACAAGAATATATTTGGCACATTTTTGAAACCTCAGAAATGCCTAAGTCAATTGATCATAGTTATCAGGTTAGCTCTTGTCAATTTGGTACTTTGAAATTCAAAGTATCGTTTGTGTAATACATCCATTCAGTGACGTACCCAACTTTTTATGATGTTTGTAGAATATGTGGGTAAAATTCAATCAAAACATAAGACACATATACTATACATTAGTATAGGAAGAAGCGAACATTGTGAGTGCCAGAGTCGACCACTTTCCACGGGCCACCTAAATGTTTCCCCAAAAAGATAGTCAGGATTTAATTAGGATGGAAAGCAAAAAATGACTTTTTACCATTTTCTCGAGAATTTTGGTAAAGACTGATAGCACAGAAGATTTTCGGTCATGTAGTCGTAAACGCTAACTGGAAATTCTTTGTCAACAATATTTTAACATTATTTCTCATAACATTAAAATTACCTACAAGTGTTGGAGCATATAAATAATGTTTAAATTTTCAGGTTTTTTTCTCGAGATTTGTGGTCTAAATGTAGTTTTTATTTCAAATTTGAACATTTTTGGTCCAAATTGAGGATTTTTGCTCAAAAGTTTAAGTAATATTTTTTTAGTAACAATTTTTCTCAAAATTTGGTCCGGATAAGGGTGTCTCAGCAATTTTGATCCGTAGCGCAAGTAGGTTGGTGTTACAGTCGTGAAAGTTTCGAAAATCTCTTTATAGAATTGGTATCATGTAACCCTCTAGCAATATATGACAATGATGTGTAGATAAACTTAGAATCTAGCAGCTCTCTCATATGATCGTATACCCCTTACATACTCAGGCAGGTTGGGACATCTGATGTCATAAAAGCTAATACCAAATAAAATTTGATAACAGATAAAGATAACAAATTACAGTGCTATTAAGAAACAGACACACTACTATCAAGAAAGATGTTGATGGAGTAGATCGGTCGTGGTGTAATTTGTTTTTGAGCAGGGCGAACTCTTTTAAGGAAAATGTATTAATGTTATGTAAAAGCGGCAACCGCAAAGTTTAATGTAATAATACGGAGCATATGTTAAATAAAGTTGGATCATTCAATGAATATTTGCTTGACTCTTTTTTTTTTTAATATTGAGAGCATTTTTGGAAAATAAGTATGCATGCTACATGAAACTGTCGATTAGCGGAAGAAATAGTCAAATGATGGAGTATGACTAGTTTTTTAGTTTTAAGGAGTATCAAAATCAAACAACAGATACGAAGAGACAAACGAGTTGCTGGAAATTTTAGGTTCGAGTTTAAAAACTACTTATAAACAAATATGCAGAACGATACGCTGACATAGAGAAGAGGTTGGTATTCTGCATTCCATCTTCTCTTTTTCCATCCTTTGGGGAAACTGTCTAATGGTAGAATGGAGCTCACCGTCCATCCGTCAGATGAGGACGCTCAACAGCGGTCTCGATGGCAGGTTCCCTGACCACTTCTCGAATAGAGCAGGGTGACACCCGATGTACATCCACGTCCTATTCAAATTCCAGAAAATTACCAGCTTGGCATTGTTAGTCCAATATGAGGTTGATATTGAGTTCCCAATTGTGGGAGGATCAATACAAAAACATCTGCTCATTTCCCAATGATGCCGAACCGTAAGATATTCAATAAGAATATTTGTTGTGTTTTACTTTAACGTACATTGCGTTTGGCCGAAAAATGTGGGCGTCAAAGCTGAACTTCATAAAACGTAGAAGTCATGTTCAATGGCTTCACACTTCTGGTGTCATTGCTACTTCCTGCCGTTCCCATTTGAGGAGAGAAAATATAATTATATGTCAAAATTTTCAGACACTATAATCTAATTTTTGATAATTGAGAGTCGCTAATAGTGATTAGGTGATGTAGGGTAGCAAATAGATGTATCTATCGGTACCCTATTAAAGAGCATAATGTCTTTCTCATAAAAAAACCCCTATCTGATTGATTGATACAATATTTCTAATCAACTATCTACATCCTAAGGCGATGCATCGTGTTTCGATTTGAAACTATATGGATAAAAATGCATGGACTCGCTCTCGAATTGCCTTCCCAATCTGCCAATGTCTTCCCAATGACCAACGAAAATCAGCAATATGCTGCTCAATTTAGCCTAAATTATAGTTGCCCGGACTGCCAGGTGCAATGGTCTTTTTCGTGATTAAAACCAACTCGACCCGTCCGAAGAACGGAAAGGTCAACTTATGGACGCCTCTTCCACAGGGCGTTGGAAGAGTGACCGATCAGGGAGAGAACGCACCCAAGTTTTCTAGGTTGTAAGAGAAAAGTTGCATTGAAGCTCTGCGATTTGGGGCATTTTGTAGGTCCAAAATGTTTCATTTTGATAAAATATCATACATTTTTATCATACTTTTTCAATCGCCATCCACTCTGCTAACCATTGCAGGAACAGCAGAGACGGAGTGGCGGAAGGGAAGCTTTTGGAAAATCATCAACATAAAATTGAAGCAATTGGGAACATTTCCCGAAAATTGACCAAATTTTCATCAAAATTGAAGAAAATTGCTTAAAAATGAAGCAAATTTCCATACAGTTAACAAAACAGTTCACCAAAATGTTAAAGGAAACGCCCGAATATGCATGAAATTTCCCTAAAATAAAAAAACTTCCTAAAAATGAAAATAAAATTCGGTCAAATTGTCTGAAATTTTAGTCAAAATAACTTGTCAACAAATTTCCCGAAAAATGAGAAAAGTCGTATAAAATTGTCTAAAAATGAAGAAAAATTGGGAAGCAATTCACATAAATTTTGTGCCCGAAAATGAACGAAATTTGTAAAATATTTTCGACTGTGTTTTCCATTGTGTTAATGTTAATATCAGCAAACGAATGGCTGAAAATGGCTAATACCATTTTTATCGTTACATTTTTGACAACTTTATGTCCTTCTAAGGTGAATGGGGTTCCGAATTTGACAATGTGTGAAAGGCACGTGTACCACGTAGCCGCCCTTGTTTACAGGGGCAAACTGGCCAAAAACCTTCCCTCGATCCAGGTTCAGGACCGTCCCACATTATATTTATTTACACCATGGTGAACCAAAATATAACCTTATAACCTTATGGTGCTTCGATCTCCCTTCGGCAGCTGCTGGGCCCGCATTTATGGCTTACGGCCGGCCTGAACCTCCCTTCGGGAGGCAGTGCTGCGTCCGTTTTAACGGTCTACGGCCGGCCTCGGCTCCCTCCGGAGCGGCCCACCCATCCAGGATTGGTCGATCAGCGAGCCAGTCCGCCCTAGCTGCTCGTATATGTTTTAAAAATAAAAAAGAGTTCCGCATTTAAAATACTCGCCGAACGAGATAGTAACGATGAACCAAAAGATCGCCTACACCAGAAACTTTGTCCACACAGGGAACAGGAACTCCAGAACTGGAAGCAAAATTAAAGAAGCTTCCTTGTAATAAGTATAATTGTTCAAAGGTTGGAGACAAATCTAGACATTACTACAGCTGATACTTCAAATGCGTCTGATTGTTGCCGACTATCGTGGGAAATGGTGTTTCAAGTATAATAAAGTTGGTTATTACCATTTTGCACCTATGAATATAAAATGATAAACCATATCGGTAAACACCTATGCGATGCTTTATATATCATGACGTGCGTGACGTAACAGGGAAACGTTCTACATATTGTGTGTAACTGATGAGAAATTTATATTTTTTGACCGTTTGATGAATGCGAACTATAAACTGTGCACCATTTTGTCTCAAGATTGGTTGCGCTTCAGTTTTATGAGATTTTTGAGTCTTATTATTGTTCAAAATGTACATACGCTTTTAAACATAACGCAACACAATACAACTTCTGACTGGCAGACTGAGTGAATAAGTGAATGGATAAATATTCAGCCGTGGCATTACAAGGTACGTTGATAGACTAAATAATGATATAAATATATCCACATTGCAATTTTAGTGCCACAAATTCTTTGTATATCTACTGGCTGAATAAAAAACGGACATCTAGATACTTCGTCAAACATTTAATCAGCGCATGCATTATAGAGGCTACGATTGCTTTATGAATTTCTTGGCCGAGAACTGATCTCTATCAACATCTCAATTAATTAAAAAGGGAACCTAGTCTCGAGCAAATTTTCGGTCACCCTGCTGATAATTGTGCTATATACTAATAACGTCACTTCCGCGGCGGTTTTTGATTGGCTTATCAGTCTATGCGCAAATATTTAGACCAATCAAAGCATTCAATTATATTGTATATTTCTAACACGAAAACTGGCATTTAAGATATTTTAAAGATATCAAAGCATATCAATACTGTGCCAAAGTACGTGTTATTATGGAAGAATGATATCCATTTTTTCAAGCTTTATTAAAAATCAAAAATAGTACTTATTCAGCTAAAGTATCTATTATTGATTTATTTGTAACTAATACATATTTATCTTGATGGACATATAAACTATCAAGTAGGTAAACTACATATTGCTATCATATTCAACGGCTTCTATGTAAGCTGTGTTTTTGAGCTCTCAGTTAATCTTTGTATTTTGTTTGCTCAAATGCAAACATTTATTGTTATTTGAATTTTCTGAATAACGGTTCAAAGGTTCTCGAAGAGATATTAGGGTACTAATTATGACAGTAAACACCGTGGGTCTAAGGAGTTTGTGAAGTATATTCAGCGTAAATTGTGATACAATCTTACCCACTGTATATAAACAAATTACTAATTGATTTCAGTTTGCCGATTGCCCTAATATTTGGCATTGCTTTTGCGAATATAAATGGACGATCATTGTTGGAAACAATAAGTACAAATATTCAACTAATTTGATATCTGCATCACGCAAAAGGGCCTTTGTCAAAAAAGTATCTACCGTACCTCTGCAATAACCTTATAAAAATTTGTCTGGTTTATGTTATTTACATAGAATGTTTTCCCCAATGTGTCGCGTGTTGCAAATTGTGTAAACTGTAGTTTAGAAGAAGCAAAATACTGGGAGACTTTCAACCGATCAATGCTCAGATATTCAAAATATACTGTTTTTAATAATCAACTGTAACATTCAGAGAAATATTAATCATTTTAACTTTAGAATAATCCTTATGAATATAATTAAGAGTCTGTGGTATCTTTTACGTCACGCTTTTCCACTTTCTTTTGTTCTCTAACTATCTGAATATTGTTATCTAGAGTATAATAGCTTTGACACGATACGTCTCAAATCATTAGACAAATCACTAGAAATCATCCAAATAATTAAGACGTATCCAAAGAAGAAAACAAATTAAGAATCGACATCTGGGAAATCTTCAGTTATTTTTCGTGAAATACATTTTTAATTTAGTTCACTTTAATTGTACAGTCATTGTTATCACTTCCAAAGCATCCCCTCGTAATAACATCATCAAAACTCTTTGTGAATAGGCATGCAACTCTGATACTTAAGTTTTATTGGATAAGTAATTATTAAACACTTAAAACTGTTCTACATAGACCTATAGATTAGATTCACCATCTTTAGTAAGAACTTGTACGGGCGATAGCCTCTTTAACTGCATAAGGTATAAATAGCCTTTTTGAAATTGGACATGTTTCCTTCGACATCGGCTATAGGTTTGAACCTTTCATTTTACCGTACATAGGTTCAGATCTATTGGTTGACACGATTTATTGAATCTTGGAGAAGCTTACGGCTCCCTTTGCGTTTTGGACGGTTGTGGAACCTCCCGTGGATTATCTACTTCGATTTACTACACCTCAAACGGTGAAAATACGGAGAGGGAAAACACAGTGTACAGTTTCCATGGATCAGGTTGCACACAGGATTTCCCGGGATCACATTTGTCAAAGCGTGGTGATTCAGTGTTCTCTTCTTCTGTCCTTTATGACTCCGATAGCACAGTTACGTTTGGGCCAACGTTTTAATTTACGCTTGACCATTGTTGTCACGATGCTCTTCAAAAATGACTGCTTGTAAGTGTTCCGTTGACCCAACATGTGGCATACAACATTTTTCCAATGTAAATGTTACTAACATATATGTTGAATATAAGTAACCCAACATGTGTTTTTAATACATTGATCATAGGTTAAATCAACTTTAGCTTCCCATCCCAATGTTGATTAGATTGTTATCCTTTTGCTAATTCAATTTTGACCCAACTTTGACGTTCAGCCAAACTGTAACTGTTCTCAACGTTGATTATATAGAAATTGCAAGTTGGGTGGTTTGGACTGATTTGTGGACTTTCTATTTCTTACTATTGTTGTGGTTGAAAATTAGTAGTATTTTGTTTAGATTCATAGACATAAGGTTTTCCTTTAGAAACAAATGAAACTGGTTTAAAATCCCATTAATGTTTAAAAACGTATATGAATACTCTATGTGATAAAAGAGGCTCAAACTAAACTTGTTTTGCTCCGGGAAGATCGCAGTTTGCTGCAACTTATGTTTGGGATTCCGACTCTCTTTTTTTCATTATCCTGTTTAAAGTGGGACACGTGTCCAAATTCTTCTTATATCTTAACCTATATTTTAGTCTTTTTTTAATCTAACAAACACGCTTAGTTGGGGCTAGAAATTACACTTATACTGCGAAAACCGATTGTAAATTTATGGCGGAATGATAGACGGCTTTAACACAAGAACATACAGGAATCAGCATTGGAGCAACAATAGGGTGCAAAAGATGGGTGACTCCACCCCTTCGATACCTGCAGAAGCATCGTATGAAGTCACAGTGCATACATAAATAAAGGCCTCTAAAACCAATTTCACCACGGGCTCAAAATCTTGGTTGTGTCAATAGGAAGTCCTCTACAATCATAAACAATGTATATGTTGACTGCTAAGCAGAAAGAAAAAAACAATCCAGTTTGCGCTGTCAGTAACTCATCTTAAATTCTTTATTTGTTATAATGTTTGTTTCAGTATGTAACCTATTAAAGTAAACAGTCATATTTCATATATATAAAAAAACCGTATGCTAATTTGTTTGTTTGAAATTATCGTTACAGACCGGCAAAGATTGTCGATAGTCATGTTTTCAAACATCAAGGAGGTATTTCTATTCACAACGATATATACATTGCTGACGTAGTTGATGTAATTGTGACTATCAACTAAAGAGTAGGTTACATTTACTTTTCATTTCTTGGATAGGAATATAATAACCATATATAACCATATATATATATATATATATATATATATATATATATATATATATATATATATATATATATATATATATATATATATATATATATATATATATATATATATATATATATATATATATATATATATATATATATATATATATATATATATATATATATATATATATATATATATATATATACATATATATATATATATATATATATATATATATATATATATATATTTTATATATATATATATATATATATATATATATATATATATATATATATATATATATATATGTATATATATATATATATATATATATATATATATATATATATATATATATATATATATATATATATATATATATATATATATATATATATATATATATATATATATATATATATATATATATATATATATATATATATATATATATATATATATATATATATATATATATATATATATATATATATATATATATATATATATTTATATATATATATATATATATATATATATATATATATATATATATATATATATATATATATATATATATATATATATATTTATATATATATATATATATATATATATATATACATACAACTTATCAACACAAAGGGTTTAAACATATTAAAGATTATATCTCTGGACAGATACTTGTTCACGAGTCTTACCACATTGAAGGAGTTAGATCACTTACAAATAATCCACACATGATCTGGTTTATATCAGTTTCATTCCTGGATTAAAAAAGTTTAATTTGACACTACCATATTAAACGAGATATAGGTTCATTGCAATGTGTTCCAAAAAGAAGGAGTTAGATCGACTCACAAAAAATCCACACATGATCTGGTTTATATCAGTTTCATTCCTGGATTAAAAAGGTTTAATTTGACACTACCATATTACACGAGATATAGGTTCATTGCAATGTGTTCCAAAAAAAGGAGTTAGATCCACTCACAAAAAATCCACACATGATCTGATTTATATCAGTTTCATTCCTGGATTAAAAAGGTTCAAATTGTCACTACCATATTAAACGAGATATAGGCCTAAAGTTGAATAAATAATTGGTTTCATATATACTGTAATTTTGATCTGGGTCAGAACAAATTTATCTGGTCTTCTAGTCTGGTTTCAATTACAAGTCTCTTAACAATCGGGTTCCTTTTATTCAGTTGTTGTCGTTTCTCTTATACGATGGGCATACTTTACCACAGCATAATCCTTTAATGTTTTTTTTTTATTTTTATCTTAACATTTGTGAAAAAATTAACTGTATAACTAAGGTTTCTGACATTGAACGATTGACTTCCTTCCAGCTTCATCATTAGTTCTTTAATCTGTAGGACTTTGCGTATCCATCTTTCCTAAGTCAACTAAAATGCTAACATCAATTATGTAAATATTGGAAACGGATAACTAAGACATTAGTTATTCGTTGTAAGTGTTAAGGGCCGATTGAGTAATATTGTATAGTGTCATGCACTCTGCTCCTTTCTGAACGAAAAAAGTACACAAAAATGCCGATTCTCTCCTTCTTCGTTATCAACAACTTTTGACACAAAAAAAGCAAATAACACAAGACCATGTAATCTAGTTTCTATGCAGATTACCAAGGTTTGGCTTGATATAGCACGACAGCAAACACCCCTCAAACACTAATCACAACATTAATCTTTCGAATCGAAAAGGAACGTAATCTGAAAAACTGTAGTAATATACCTGTGTATAAGTGCTGAAGAAGAGCTTTTTCATGATGAGCTTTCCTGTATATTTTGCTGCATTTTTGGCATTTTCATGCATGTCTGATGCAACGCTTCTTTTTGACGAAAGTCTACTTGTTGAAACCACTTATGGAAAGATACGTGGGGTTGATTTAGATCAGTCTTACGGATTTTTAGGTGTTCCGTTTGGCAAACCTCCTTTGAATGATCTTCGGTTTGCGTCACCACAGCCACCGGACCCGTGGAATGATGTGTACGCTGCTAATAAATATGGAACGGGATGCATTCAGAAATGCGTGGAACCACCAGAAGGTTGCCCAACTGAAGTAAGAATTTTATCTTTCAAGAGGCGATGAGAATATTTTCATTAACTTTTCGTCGTTGTGTTACTAAACATCTAGTTTTAGAGCATAATTGTCTTTAAGGAATTTAGATGAACAAAGGCACATGGTACCGCTCTGAGCTTTAAAACTAACCAACCTTTACCAGTTTACCACATGGGTCAAATTCTAATATACCTTTTTCTTTGCAAGTTTCTACGGTGCAATAGACTTGTTTCAGTGGTAACTTCGTGTGTCTTTATCAGCCCCTGCAGTCACTTTACAGGTCACTATCGGACTTAAGCTTTCACGCCAAATAGCTTGAGTTTGAACTTCATTGCACAGAATTGAACCAAACCAACTTTTGAAACTGTCATTAACGAGCCTTTAACATATTTTGAATGTTTATATTCGCTGTCATAGGATGATTTAAGATGTTAAATAAAATGTCCGCTGACAGAGAGCAAAAATTAGAGTAGCCGAAGGGCTTCACAAAACTGGAAATAAAATATGAACGACAATTATCATTTGGATGCACATAACCATTATTGGATATGTCAGATAAAGCTATGGAAGGAACAATGCGGAGGGAAACAGTGAAGAAAAAATCATTTGAGTGGATAATAATACACAGAAAGTATATGTATGCCTTCATGTACTTTAAGACTGAAGAAACCTATTGTGTCATTTTAACACCATTATACATAACATATATAGGTTTGTTGTATATCAAGACATACATTCAGTAATTCTACATTTTCCGTCTCCAGGTTTCTCAGTTGTAGTAATGTTAAATAAAAAATAAATAAAAAACTACTTTAAAAATCATACGAATCCCTTGTCAATCTTGGGGCTGCAAAACGATGAATGTGTTTGAGCAAAACGGATCCGAAAAGTGTGAAAAGCAAAACAAAATTGTCAGCAGTACTTATCGGTAGGCTGCAAATATCTTATCAAATATAGGCCTATAAAGGGATTTCATCACGTAACTCTAACTCAACTGGACTCCATTTTGCAGGGCAGCGACTTGGTTGCGTTTCACGCGTCTTCACACACCTCAGTCACACCACACGTACAACAAACATACTTAATGCTATCCTACCAGTACCAGTTCAGCGAATTTTACTGATTGCATGTTTTTTGTTCGCTTCCAATTTTTCTTTCATATTTTCCTTCAGCAAATTATATTTTCACCGGGCATACGAAGAGTAACTTTAACGTTAACGCCATCTGATTGTTCGTTACTCAGACAAAGCCTAACTATACCCGATATAAAGTGCTTGCTGAAAATCCTAGTGTGTAAAGCCTACCGTAGGTTGAAAGCCGTTGCGTCGTACAGCAGAAACCTACTTTGAATGTCAATCAGGATCAGATGGAAATTAAGAAAATGTCTTTTTATTCCCCCCGCACACACCTATTAGTGCAACCAACGGCCCAGCAAGAGTCCAGCATAATTTTCTTACAAAAATAATCTTATATAACAACAAGCAAACGTATGTAAGTCTAATTAAGTGTACAGCAGACGACATTGGTTTTGAACGACAAAATAAAAATGTAAACAAAGTCACTTGACCTCGTGACGATTTCCATCTAATCCTGATCGACGAAACACCCTTATATCAAAAGAAAGAAAGAAAAAGAAGCTTATTTGACCAGAAGCTGTTCTGTCACCATCTAATTTTGGGCAGAAAGAGAGATAAGTTCAGAACAGAAGCACCTATAGATCCCGAGCTATGAAAAATCAAATTTTGAAGAATTTTAATGTATGGAAAAGTTGTGATGTATGGAAGAGTCGAAGAAACCTTCACATCTTTGATGCAATTCTTAAAATTTATGTGTTAAATGTACTTATCAGACTTTTTCTCACGCTAAATTTCAATAATGGGTATGATAAAGATTCAAAACCTCCTGGTAATGTTCAACTGCTCCCATTCAAATTTTAATTTAAAAAAAAAATGATCATAATAAGACCTGAAAATTTAATTTCTGTAAAATATTATATTTTTAACAGATTTTGATGAATATTGTTGCTGGTTTATAAGTTTACAGCCTATTTTCTTCCAATTAAGCTCAAGTTGTTGCTATCTGTTAAAACATCTTCGTAGTATTTTTAAGAGTTTAAGCATTCGTTCAAATAAATCCACTACATCAAAAATATTGCAAATAAAAAATTTAAAACTTCAAAATCAAAAGGGTCAGATAGGAATTCAATCAACTATTTTTTTAAGTGAAATACTTTTCTGTGCACCATAGTCCGATATATTCTGGTATTTTGCAACGGCATAAAATTGATAGATTTCACTGTCCCTTAAACAGTTCAAGGTATATGGACGTGTAGGGGCAAAATTAGCTAAATTGCTATACAATCTGTTAAAAACCGTCATAGTAGCAAAGATTTTCATCAATATTAGTTCAAATATTTCAATTTTACAGCGTTTAAGACATAAATTTTCACATTTTATGCACAGTTTGTGATATATTATAAGGCGAGCTTGCTTTTTTTTTGTAAATTATTGTGCTTTAAATGTTATCCTAACATTTTAAAGTGGTGCAACAAACAGTTTTTTTAGTCTTTGCCATGCTCTTAATCAAATACCTTGCAGGAATAGATTTTCCTATCATTTTCAGTGACACGATTTGGGATAAAAATCTGAGGATTTACAAACAGAATTTGATCTGCCATGCATATCAAATTTTGAATGTATTAAAAACTCAATCAGATTTTAATACCCTTTCAACCACAATATAGAAATTGCTACTTGTCTATACACCTTTGAATTACATTTATAAATCTAAAGGCAATAGTCAATCATAATGATGACTTCATGAAATTCATGAAATAACCGATAGCCCATATTTCAATCGTCAAGAAAACTTCATCTACCTTATTTTCAGCGACATAAATATGCCATGGAGTATGTACATGTATATATTTTCTGCCTGAGAAAGAGGAATACTGTACTATCTTTCTTTTCGTTCTTAGATAAGCGAGGATTGTTTATACCTAAATATTTTCGTGCCCAAGTCCAACTCTACAGAGCTTAAGCCCGTGTTTATATTCATGCATGGCGGAAACTTCCGTGATGGAGCTGGTGGTGTTATTTTGTACGATGGAAGATTTCTCGCGGAAGTTGCTGATATCATCATTGTCACTATAAATTACCGTCTTGGTAAGATATACACATTCTGTACAACCCATGGGTTTAGTCAAGGGTCGAACGGGTCGTCCCCTTCCCACCCAATGGCTCCCAAAAGATAACAAGGTCCAACAAAAATTAATTGGTCCAGATTTTAAAGCAATGACCTTGTTTTTTGGCTTTAGAACAGTTTAAAGACCGAACTGCCGAATGGTTTGACACAATCTTGGAAAGTGTTTACGCCATCAACAATGTTTTTCGTTCTACGACTACCCTCCCCCCTCCCCCCTCCTTTTGATATTTTTTGAAATTTGGGAAAGAAGTATAAAGAATTACTTTAACATCCGTAAGGCTGGGTACACCCCTGCAAATGTCTATTTGTATATAGCATTATTAGGTTCTCTTGATGTCCTCGTGTGCTCCTTCAATTATATTTGTAATGTTTACAAATGTATTAATTAGTTTTGCGTATTCTTTTTTAAACTATACTCCTTCTAATTAAAGGTCAGTTACCGTGTTAGAAACTAAAATTAGCATATATGTTATACAATTCAAAGTTTCTAACTGATTGATATCTTTATATATTAGTAACCAATTAGTACCTGCGGCGGCAGTGACATCACTAGTATACATCAGATTTACCGGTGACTTGTCAATCAGCCTTCTTGGTTTTTATCATTACCATTATATGGCCATTTTAAATCTATGCTTTAAAAACTTGAAAAATGAGTTTTAAAGTTATAAACAAGTATCACTGTAAAATAATATTCAGACTGTTATTTTCTTCACTTCACTACATTATTTCTTTAGAGGCGTTTGGTTGGCTTTGGCTAGGAAATTTGACTGATCCTGCAAATGGTATAGAATCTAAATTAGGAAATTTTGGATTCCAAGATCAACGACTTGCATTTCAATTTGTGCAAGACAACATAGAACAGTTTGGTGGTGATCCGAAGCGGGTAAGTGTATAGTCAAATAAGTGCCGTAATTCCTGGAGGACTTTTCCTTCTTACCACACATTCTGGCAATATTTTAAAGAGAATGGAAAAATATATATTGTCCCCACCGTTGTGGAAGTGAGTGTTGCCCTATTCTCCCTCTCTCCCCGATGTCTAACATAACAGAACTAACATAAAAATGAAGTCAAATAAATCTAAGCAATCTGGGCCGTAGGAAACTGAACTTTTTCTGTAGCTGATGCAACACCTTTCATAACATATAGACCTATGCAGTGTATCGAATTTAATTTACTTATTGACGACCTTTTTCTATCTCATTCAAGGTAACTATTGGTGGTCAAAGTGCCGGTGCCCAATCCGCGGGTCTTCATCTCTTAGATGACCGAAGTGACCACCTGTTTCAACAAACAATTATGTTCAGTAATCCATTTGCTCTCCCTTACAAACTTCAAGAAGATGCTTTGAAGCTCAGTACCGAGTTTGCAACGAGCTTGGGATGTCCGCCTCTCGACCTTGATTGCATGCGTGCTGCAACGGCGGAAGATGTACTGGCTGCGTCGAAAGAGGCTGCAAGCAAAGTCATCAATCCACAAGAAATCCTACAAATATTTGAACCATGGAATCCAGTGGTTGGAGAAGGTTCCCTCCCTCCTGAACCAATGGAGGCGTATTACCAGGGACTTAACCAGCAGAAGCCGTCAATGATGGGCAGCTTGACTGAAGAAGGAGTTCTTTATATCTATGCAATTTTCACAAGTGAACTTCGGCGAGTTCTCTACAGAGCTCTTCTCCAACTCATTGTTCCAGATCCATATGTGCCCGAAGTTCGCGATCTGTACCCACCTGACTTTTTGGCCCGTGACCAGAGAGAGCCCTTAAGTGACATAACGACAGATTACATTTTCGGTTGCTGCACCATCAACGTGAGTAGGACATTCAATGACAACAATATGACGGATGTTTATCACTACATACTTGATGCTGCATGGTCATTCGAAGAGAGTTGGACAGTGAACTATTCTCAGTGTTATGGGCGAGTTTGCCACGCAGGAGATTTACCGTATATTTTCCGCACAGGCCCACTTGCCAATATCACTTACACGGAACAGGAGACAAACTTGATAAATGACATGTCAGCTTACATAGGTAATTTCTTTCATACTGGAAATCCTAATAAACCAGCCACTGACGAGCTAAGAAAAACTCAGCCAGACAAACTCCCTTACTGGCCAAAAATTGGAGAAAAACCTGGTCACTGGTATTCGTTGTATTATCATTTATGTGGAACAAAAGTATATACAGATTATGCAAAAGAGAGATGTCAGTTGTGGGACAGGATAGGATACTATGGTATTGCACCGTTGAACTTTCTGGCTAATTTAACACCGAATTAACTTACTAAACAATATCATTAACATAATAAAACTAAACAATAAAGCTTAACTGCCATAAGTATGTTTGGGAATGAATGGCTGCAGCTATATCTAAAGCAGGGAGGCTAATACAGTCTCACTGGATAAAGTTTGAAAACTTAAAGTGACTAGAAATAACGCAGAATGAGCTTTTGTCTCCACCCGCTTGCAGTTTGATTGCCTGTTATAAACTAGCAAAAACACTCAGGGGTGTAGCCAGCCTTTTTGGATTGGGGAGGTCGTCGAGTGAGAAAAAGAATGCTGCTGGCGTAAATGTTTTTAAAGATTCTAAAAATAGCAGTCGTTATCATTGTTCAGAGTTTAAATTTTACTTAGTAGCAAAAAACACCGTCATTGCCTCAAAACCTGCACCATTTTGCATTTCCCCCCCTTTTCACCCAAAATGGCCGTAGGAAAGTGAAGGGAAAGGGGGTTCGAACGACCTGGTCGATTTCCACTGCCTACACCCATTCTTATATTCATGTTAAGTACCCAATACAAAAAAAAGTGAATTTATTTTACATTCATATATTCAATTTTTACATTTCTAATGTAAACTTGTGACTATGCAGAGGATGACTGAAAGACTTCAAGACCTCGGCTAAAAAGACAATTTTGGCCGCCACATTTTAATCAAGATAGATGGCCTTTAAATTAAATGTTACCCTTCCTGCAAGGTAACAGATTAGCATTTGAATTTAAGAGCAGCTTGTTCATTTGTTGGAATAAGTTATACATACAGATTGAAAAATAATAGTACTTTCTTTATTATTAGTGGAGCTCCCCTTTTTTTAATTTGCCAGTTCAATGAGAGAGAGAGAGAGTTGAACACACAATTACAATGACGGGGTCGTCGCCTGCGTATTCGGTTATGATAGTACAAATGCTATCACGAAACGCTTAATACGACCCGGACGAGAACACAGGTACGACGTACGGACAGACATAACATCGACAACCAAGTCAATGTCCACGGCCTTTGATAACCAGTTGTGGTGCACTGGTGACCAGTTCAATGCAGTTTCAAGTTCATTTTAATCAATATTTTCAAACTTTGTAGGACCCGCCTTTTTAAGCTCGTTATATACGAGATTAAAATAGATCAAGGCTTGGTGCCTCCCCTTCCAAAGTTCGTCACAGATAAATCTTGATGTTTTCAACGAATAACCGGAGATTGTTATGGTTATGTATACCCCACTCAGCTTAGTTTGGACTGTGGGAAGTTTGTTTCAGATCGTGCAGCCGTAATTGTACACTTACCGTGCTCCCACGAGTAGCAAAAGAAGTGTGATTTCATGGGCAAATTTGGAGGCACCCTTCTTTCGACCGTTGTAGAATGAACGTCGAAACGCCGACTCAATAAGTCGCTATTAACATCAAGTGGACCAAAATTTCTTAGAAATTTTCTCTCTTTTTTTTAAATATTTTTTTTAAGAAGTCAATCCCATAGTAAATATTCCCCAGACCCCGGAAACAAGCATTGCTCCCAAAAATTACATAATATAACCAGTGACGGCAACAGGATTTTGATGATGGGGGAAAGAGAGGTTTGTCTTATGGGGCAAAAAGAGAAGTGGAGAGGGGGAGGGGGTGTAAAACGATCTTGTTGGGATGAAGAAAATCCCCCCTTTTGCCCCCGTAGTGCCGCCACTGAATATAACTCATTCACTTACTCCTATCTTATTCCCAGAGGTAAAACTTATTATGACGGTGAATAGGTTAATCTAAACAAACTTGTCGCCGGGATTTGCATCCCCCATAAAGGGCCTAAAAAGGAAATAAACACGTCAATCACAATTTCGTTATTGTTCCACAATAGATGAAGAAATTTTCATTGCGGAAATATGTGTCCCGGGGCTACCAAGGTTGAAGGTGCAATCACCATCACCCCCCTTCCACTTCCTCCACATTCCGTTGACGACCTGAAATCAAGTTGTCCATCAAGTTCTTTTTGTAACGATTACAATCGCGTTTGCGAGTAAAATCATGCATGAACCATAATTAGCGTACTCTCTCATACAGAGACATAATGCGTACCTAAACACAGTGTTATAGCCTATTTGCAACGCAAAACTTGGTGCAGTACGACCAATCAGAGGTTCTCTATTGTAATCTCTAGTGTTTTTTGGACTTTGATTTTTGTTAGTAATTATAATGTTTGTTGATGATAAGGATGACGCGTGATCTTTCTTATCCAAATCTAAGTGGCCTCACCTAACACTTTAGATAGTGATCACATGATGTTCAGATGTTTTGCATTCAAAACTAATTAAAGGCCACTTGTCGTGATTTTATTGTGGCGGCGTACATTTTATTCCTGCACACAGTAATTTGATCCAAGACGATTACTGATTTGCTCATCTGTGTCGGTGCAACATGATCTATGTCTTATTCGACCAATCAAAGCACACGGATATAAATCTATTCTATCGTCCGTAATGCACGATAAATGGCCTTTAAAGGGGCTTTCATTTAAAGTGCAAGGCGTATTTTTTGTCAAGGGAATTTTGAAATAACGCAGATCTAATTTATGCTCGTGTCGGTAAAAAATTATTTAATATTCAAAAAATTTAAGTATTTATAAGAAATAATTATGATTTATTTGAACATTCGTCAGTTCGTAGTGAAGGTTTTCAGTACCACTACATGTTTGAATATTTTTGAGACTCCAGAAAAATACGGCCTCACTTTTCGGCCGCCAGCTGCTTTGAACAAATCAAACACGAGAGTGCACGGTAAGCCATAATATAGACTTCAAGTCTAAAGGGATATACTGATATAGACTGAAATTCACTAAACAAACAATACTGAAATCAGTATGAACCAAACATATACAATGAGTCACTTTCATCACGTGACTCTAACTCAACTGGAAGCCATTTTGCAGGGCGAGCTTTGCGCGTCGAGTATCTCACGCGTCTGATCTTTACACAGCTCAGTCACATCATGATCACACGTAAAACAAACAGACTCGATCTAAAACACGCGTAGCACGCGCTGGTGATGAAAATATACGCTGTGCATATAAACAGGCGCTGGTTAAAATGAACAGGCCAGATGAATTAATTTTTAATATAGGATGTTATTTTAAAGAAAAAATTACCCTCCGAGTACTTCAAGTAATCTTAATCATTGGATTCTAAACACGTTTATTAGTAAGTGCAACCAACGGCACAGCAAGATTCCAGCATAGTACCAGACTATTTACAAAAGTAATCTTATATAACAAAATGTTAACGTATGTAAGTGTACAGCAGACGGCAGTCTGCCCTACAAAATGGCGATGTAGACAAAGTCATGTGACCCCATGACGTCAGCTAATACATCTCTATATACCAACCTTTATTTACAAGATCTGAAAAGTTATCAAGTGCCTTTTTGTGCGTCACTGTCCTTAATTGGGTCAAAGACAAAGAGGTTACGTTTTATATGATTTGGTTTGGGTCTCATACAAATCTCTTGCTCTTTAAAAATGACGGTATCTTTTTCCTCACTATCGCCACTCTTTAAAGTGGGTGTCGGAGGGGGGGGGCTTACCCCACTATTTTGTGACCTGAGAGGATTTCACTTCTCATGGTTGGAAAATAAAATTGGGAAATCATCAACATGAAATTGAAACAATTAGTCAAACTGAAGGAACATTTGGTCAAATTATTTGAAATTCTGGTAAGATTTCTCGAAAATTGACAAACTTTCCTCAAAATTGATGAAATGTGCCTAAGAATAAGAAAAAGTCAGTAAAATTCTAAAACAATTCATCGAAATTTTAAGGAAAGTGCCTGAAAATGAATGAAATTTCTCCAAATTTGTCAAATAGTTCACCAAAGTGTGTGGGTGGGGAAGGGGGGGCGCACATCAGTTTTGATAAACTTTTGTTCTGTTGTGCATGCGGTTTGATGCAAAATTCTAAGACGTTATTCCTCTCACACTCTAGCTCTAGACTTACGTAAATATCAACCATAATTTCAACTAGAATGGCAACCGCTAGCAAAATGAGAAGTCCGAAGGATATATGTGGTCTGACGCGCCTGGAAAGTGCCC
The DNA here is from genome assembly GCA_020152595.1 of Chiridota heheva. Taxonomy (NCBI): domain Eukaryota; kingdom Metazoa; phylum Echinodermata; class Holothuroidea; order Apodida; family Chiridotidae; genus Chiridota; species Chiridota heheva. The sequence goes on along the minus strand of JAIGNY010001701.1, from coordinate 611,112 downwards.
CAAAATGAGCGAAATTTCCAAAAAATTAAAGGGCATTTTTCGATTAGCAGCAACGTCAATGATGGAACTTATTTTACCAGTGCATTTTTTCTACTTGCGACCGGGAAATTTGGGGCTCCTTGCCCCCCCCCCCCTCCTGCCTTTTTAAGGAGTGACCCCTACGCTCCACGAAACCGCGGTCCCTGGTACTCTGTAGTGACATGTATAGGCGGCAATGGGTGTCAAAAAACATACTGCTGGATGAGAACGACTTTAAACCGACGGTTTTGTCAAATTGTTGGTTTTCCCAAATCTGTTGCTTGTGCTAATTTTAGGCTTTTTGCCATATTACCCTTTAGCTTTGATGGTTTACTTCTCAATGTAAAAAAAAAAAAACAGAGACTTTTCCAAATTGTTTGACTTTTCAAAAATCTTAAACAACCTTCAAAGGACCCTCAATCAACATATGTGACCTCACATCCTAGATGATCCGAACTTTAATAGTACCATGGGGCCTCAAATAATGTCAAACGCAAAACGGACTAAGGTCACAGAAAAGTCAGTAAAATTTTGGAAACATTAGGTAAAAATAACTACAATTCCTTCTTACTTTAATGGTAATGAAAGTTGTGCCCTGTCCATAGCACGTCAAAGGTAACCTCGCTACCGAAACAGTGGTTGAACATCGTAGCAAGGTTATATGTGTATATCAAAACTGTGGTACAAACGGTTCAAAAAGGATAAGCAAAAATGAATGCTTAATAATTATTATAACAAAAAGTAAGAAATTGAATGCGTTCAGGTTTGTTTAAGAATTATGAAAACTAGAAACAGCGTGTTAATCAGAAATTCACCATTGTTTATCTTTTTTTAGCAGTTTAGGCAATTTTGTTGTTGTTTTCTTTTGTGTGTTATTTGAAAGTTCTTTGAAAGGTGACAGTATCTCAATACTTAAAAGAGCACCGTTTTCAAAACAATCTGAGAAGCACGCACGGTTCTGTCGCCTTTATTATGTGAGATTGTCAGAGCTTATTAAAAAAAATTTAAAGGGGAAAAAGGAAAGTTAAATTCATGGAGCCATGAAGGCCCATCAAGCCGGTGCTTATCCCTGGTTCCCTTGACGGAAGTGGATGAATGCACATGGCTCAGGTGAACAAAACGCCAGGCATGACAGGTTAATCCCCCTGCAAGGGTGCTGGTATACTCATTTACAACTTAGTGAAGTAAAGTGCTCAAGGCCACAATGCGGGGTCACAGAGGGAATATAACCCGGTACCTTTCGCCCACGAGCATAACCGCATAACTCCTTAACCGCTGGCCATTGCATCTCACGTTCTAATAAAAGTTGATGAATACTTACCTGTTGATTGCCCTGATCAGCTGGTAGTATGGGGCTTGAGAAGACCACATTAGCAAATAAATAATACCTTTAAAAAAAATCACAAAATGTAAATTCATTGACAAATCAGTTTTTCGTCTTCATTATTTCTATACGTTTGTTACTAAATTTAAACGGAGAGAGTTTTTCCAGAAAGAGTGGACTGGGTGGGGAAAAGGCAAAGGATGAAAATGCAATTAATTATGGGCATTGGAAGTAAATAATTGAATAAATATTTAGTTATTTCATTTGAGATATGGAAGGCAGTTTTCTCTTTTAGTGTTAAAGTCGAGTATTTTCTTTCTTTCTTTTCATCCTGCTTGCTGGCAGCTAGATTGTACTTTTAAAAAATAAGGCTGGATTTGCATACCGAAAGTAGGGGCAAATTTATTATATGACAAGATAATTACCATTGAAAAAAAAAAAAAAAAAAAAAAAATTATCGTCCAAATCCCGCCTATGCACGTGATCGTCCAAATCCCGCCTATTCAGCTATGATCGTCCAAATCCTGCCTATGCATCTATTATCGTCCAAATCCCGCCTATGCAGCTATGATCGTCCAAATCCCGCCTATGCAGCTATTATCGTCCAAATCCCGCCCATGCAGCTATGATCGTCCAAATCCCGCCAATGCAGCTATGATCGTCCAAATCCCGCCCATGCAGCTATGATCGTCCAAATCCCGCCTATGCAGCTATTATCGTCCAAATTCCGCCTATGCAGCTATGATCGTCCAAATCCCGCCCAAGCAGCTATGATCGTCCAAATCCCGCCTATGCATCTATTATCGTCCAAATCCCGCCTATGCAGCTATGATCGTCCAAATCCCGCCTATGCAGCTATTATCGTCCAAATCCCGCCCATGCAGCTATGATCGCTATGATCGTCCAAATCCCGCCCATCAGCTATGATCGTCCAAATCCCGCCTATGCAGCTATGATCGTCCAGCCTATGATCGTCCAAATCCCAAATCCCCCATGCAGCTATGATCGTCCAAATCCCGCCAATGCAGCTATGATCGTCCAAATCCCGCCCATGCAGCTATGATCGTCCAAATCCCGCCTATGCAGCTATTATCATCCAAATCCCGCCCATGCAGCTATCATCGTCCAAATCCCGCCTATGCAGCTATGACCGTCCAAATCCCGCCCATGCAGCTATGATCGTCCAAATCTCGCCTATGCAGCTATGATCGTCCAAATCCCGCCCATGCAGCTATGATTGTCCAAATCCTGCCTATGCAGCTATGATCGTCGAAATTTCGCCTATGCAGCTATTATCGTCCAAATCTCGTCTATGCAGCTATGATCGTCCAATACTTGCCTATGCAGCTATTATCGTCCAAATCCCGCTTATGCAGCTATGATCGTACAAATCCCGCCTATGCAGCTATGATCGTACAAATCCTGCCGATGCAGCTATGGTCGTCCAAATCCCGCCTATGCAGCTATGATTGTCCAAATCCTGCCGGTGCACGTGATCGTCCAAATCCCGCCTATGCAGCTATGATCGTCCAAAACCCGTCTATCTGCCTATGCAGCTATGATCATCCAAATCACGCCTATGTTGTTATGATCGTCCAAATCCCGCCCATGCAGCTATGATCGTCCAAATCCCCTATACAGCTGTGTATACAAATAAGATAGTATTTTAAAGGTTTGAAGGAAACAAATGCCAAAATGTCTCGTTGCCAGGAATCTTAAGGGAGAGAAAGTGAGGGGGGGGGGAGGTTAGTTTTTTTGGGAAAAAAATATAGAAATTTTAGGTGTTCATTATTTTGTTAGATTGTATCTGTTTAAAAGCGCACTTTTTCAACAAAAGGGGATTCAGGAATTTGAAAAGGGGAAGCAGCGTGGGAAGATATTTGACAGCCAGATTTGATTTTTGTCCCAACAAACTTACCAAAATGCACGAGTGTTTTATTACTGTAAAACTATTTGTAAATGATTGAGGGGGTGGGGTCGTAAAATTATTGTAAATATGGGAAAAAATTCCCGAAAATGGCCCGGGATTGAAGACAGTTCCGAAAACTGACGAAAATGTTCTAAAAGTGTCGACATTTTCCCAAAAATAAAAGAAATTTCACACAAATTGAAAAAACATTTACGAAAATTGGAGCAAATTTCGCGAAAATGATGAAAAATTTCGAAAAATGAAGGAGATTTCACAAACATTTATGCAAATTTCGCGAAAATTGAAGCAAATTTTCCAAAAATGCAAAAAAATTCCAGAAAATGAAAGAATTTTCCCGAAAGTTGATGAGAATTTCCCGAAAATGAAAACCATTTCACGAAAATTGATAAAAAATTCGCCAAAATGAAGGAAATTTCACAAAAATTGAAGCAAGTTACGTAAAAACTAAAATTAACTCTACGAAAATGAAGAACACTTTTCGAAAATGAAGGAATTTCTAGAAAATTGAAGCAAATTTCGTGAAAACTGAAAATTCGCCAAAATGAATCAAACTTTTTGACAATGAAGGAAATTTCCTGCAAATTGAAACAAATATTTTGAAAATTAAAAATATATTCCCGAAAATGGAAAAAACTTTTTTCAAAATGTTCAGCAATTTTCACGAATTGAAGGAGATTTTTCGAAATTGAAGATTTCCGGAAGAAAAGATATCATGATGGAATCTGACTCTTCAAAATCAATACGCCAGACCTTCAGTATTGGTGTGTCAAAATGGTACTTGGCCCCCAATAAAATTATTGGGGCCTTGGCCTCCTTCCTCCACTTCCCCAATTTCTCAACAAAAGGTGGGTTCATTCGCTCGGACGAATCTTTTCTCTCCCCTCCCCCTCCCCCCCCTTCCCCTACGGGCCTTTAAGAGCATCTTGTTTGTGGTCATAATCATTCGTTTCATTCCTACAAAGTTTTCATTTGGAAGATTTGCATTAGTTAATTTTTCTTTGCATTGAAGCCTAAGTGAAAACTTAACAAACTCAACAATGACCCCTCTTTACTATGACTGGGAATTTTGAATATGTTCATTTCATGTTTGCCGAATTACATTAAAGTTCAGCAACAAACAATAAAAAATTCCCTAAATGTTGCCATCATTTTCACTCGATCTGATTTTTTTCTCCAAAATGTTTTGCTTTTGATTTAAAAATCCTGATTGAAATTATCCGAATTTGAAGTAGTTTGCTGCTAAGTGGGGTCCCTAAAGTTCTGTGCCCACTGCAGTTTCAGACATCTTCCGCTACCATCAGACCATAGAGTCACTGAAATTATTAGAGATTATGGTACCAATTACCTACTGACTTCGTGTCCTAAAAAAGGAGACAAACCCTCAGCCTCGTGCAAAGTACATCAGATCCTTCTTTTCAAGAAATATCACTAAAATTTCCGAACCAACTTTTTCATTTTGTCATGAAAAAAACCGAGTTTAACCTGCTGACGCTTTTATCATTAGGGAGCCTGGTATAGTATCGTGCTACCACCAGCACATGAAAGAGCGATTGACTAAGACATATACTAAATACTAACGTTAAGACTCAGACTGATTTTGTTACGTCAGACTTCAGTTGATAATTTAATTCTTTTTTATTTGCCAAAATGGACAGCGGGAAAGCTAAGCGAGCAAAATCTCGTGTCTGGTCGTTTTTAAGTTCTGTTTACAAGGATCAGTTTAAAAGGTTTGATTACCATACCGATTTTTTTTCTTTTGACGTTAATACTGATTTTGTTTTCGCGCAACTCATCATAATTCATACTGTGATCAGCGTGCAGAAACACGTGAAACAGCCCGCGACTGTTTAGTTTACGATACCTCAGGCGACGGGAACTGATCTTGAAATCTAGTTTAAGGCAAAAGATTGCCTGTTGACCCCTGCATTCTTGGTGCCCATACATGTTCCTGCTTCCAAATTTAGGTTAATGAACAAATTTCTTATTGGAACTTTTTTTCCAATAGAGCAATAGGTTTACAATCCCGGACAAAAGTCTTGGCACCCTCCCCCCCCTCCCCTTCCTCCCCTCTGAAGTTCCACCCGATTCAATGTTGGTATTTTCGTGGTCGGAGTCGACGTACCTGTGTACGAGTTCAGTACGGTTTTGTAAAATTGGAGGGGGAAACTATTAATATAGTCAATGGGATATTTTATATGAATAACTTGTGTCACCTCAGCCAGTCTGCAAAAATTAATGGTACTCATAGATGTTGGAAACTATAATCTAATACACATCATATTTGAAGAAAAATAAATTCTGTCCAGTATTTGTTGAAAAATGACAAAAAAATTGTTTCTCTCCTATTGACTACATTGATAAATGACTAGGCCATATTTGTTTTTCCCATTGACTGAAGTTTGAGATCGTCAAAAAAGCATTCTTACGTCGCTGTGCACCACAAAATTCCCTGTCTGACCTTGAGAATGTACTTTGCGTGAAATGTTTTTCGCAATATAAATAAACTCAATTTATTAGGGCACTTTTCCTTACGGTCACTGGGAGAAAACACGATTTTGATTTTGACCAAAATTGTGCATAGGCGTATCTCAACTAAAAACTCCCAGAAATCTTAATTATTGTTAGTTTTGTCATGCTATATCATCAAAAGGAAAAAATCCCACACCTCGGAATGGCTGAAATCCAGGTGTTTTTGTGGAATAAATTAGGCCAATGTTGCGCTATACGAAAATTATATTTTCGGATTTTTAGTGAAATAGTATGACAAATTCGATAATAATTACACTTCTGGGAGTTTTTAGTTCAGGTGTGTGTAATTTTTTTCAAAATTACAAAAAAAGTATTTTCCTCCCATTGACCGTAGCGTTAAGTGCCCCAAAAAATTGAATTTAGGGTGAGCCCTATATCTGCAACATTGAAGAGGGGTATAAGGGGGAAAAAAAGTGCAAAGTACTTTTGTCCGGGATTGTCTTGAGTTTTTCAAAATGTATTTGTTGAGTGATTTTTTGCTCGTAATAATTTTGTGAAGGTAATGGTTGAGCAAGGGATACTTTATGTAATGCTTTTGTTATAATTACAAAATTAATTTACAGTAAAAGGAAGATAGATATGCTATTATTGGTTCGCATGCGAAGCATTATGCAAACCTATGTAATGGCGATTATGCCCATCCATCCGTCTGGCCGGCCGGCCACAGATTTGTCCTAAGATTTCCTCAGAAATTTTAAAGTTTTTTGAGAATTCCTCAGAAAATCTTAAAGTTTCTTCAGAGTTCCTCAGAAAAAGTTGAAGTTTCTTTAGATATCCTTATGGAAGGTAAAAAGTTCCTTATAAAATGTTCAAGTTTTCCAGAGATACGTCAGTACACCACAACTGGTTATCAAAGGCAGTGGACTGACTTGGTTGTCGATGTTATGTCTGTCCGTACGTCGTACCTGTGTTCTCGTCTGGGTCGTATTAAGCGTTTTGTGATAGCATTGTTATCATCATAACTGAATGCGCAGGCGACGACCCCGTCATTGTAATTGTGTATTCACTCGTCGTCGTCCAGAGACACTTTAGACAGGATTGAAGACTAGTTTTTTAAAAAGTCTATAAAACATTTGATATTTTCTTAGAAGATAACTGTTAAATGATTTAATTTTCCAATATTTTTAGAGATCGTAAAGTCTCTCTTGTAGCACTTGAGATTTGAAATCCTTAAAATTCTTCAAAATATTTGGGCACCAACAGTTGTATCAGGCATGATTATTAAACTCCACCTTTATTATTGTGGTCATTTGCATAAAGCTGCTACAGTAAATGACCAGACCAGACTTTTTTTATTTAGTATGCTTAGTCAGGGAGTGTGACAGGATGTGATTTCATATGGACATAGGGAGGGATGCCATGTGGGACATGGATGGGGGCCATGAGGGCCATATGATATAATATTTACCATATTGTATACACCAAGGGCTATATCAGGCATAATTATTAGACTCCACCTTTTTTTCTTATTCAACAACTCATTTGCATATAAGTTATTATATGAAGTGACACTTTCATACATAGTATGCTCAATCAGGGACTGTGATAACTAGAGACTTCTTATGGAGCCTATGGGACGTCATGTGAGACATAGGGTGGGATGCCATGTGGGATGCCATGGGGTGGGATGCCATGGGGTGGGATGCCCTGTGGAACGGTGGAATGCCATGTAGGATATGTGGTGGAATGCCATGCAGGACATAGGGTGGATTGCCATGGGATGGAATGGAATGTCGGACATGGGATGTCATGTGGGACATGGCGTCCCACCCCATTTTAACAAGTCATTTGCATATAAGTTATATGAACTGACATTTTCATACATAGTATGCTCAATCAGGGATTGATAGCTAGGATGAGACTTCTTATGGAGCCTATGGGATGTCATGTGGGACATGGGATGGGATGCCATGTGGGACAGGGTAGAATGCCATGTGGGACATGGTGGGATGCCACGAGTAACACAGTGTGACATAGGTTGGGATGCCATGTGTGACATACGGTAGGATGCTATGTGACATAAGGTAGGATGCCATAGGGTAGGAGGCCATGGGGACATGGGATGCCATGTGGAACTTAGTGTGAGATGCCATTTTTATGATTGGCTGGCTCATATAATATGGGTGTCAACTTGCATGGGCATGCGAACCATGACGGTACTTACTGTTCTAGTTTTTATATAGTGTCTGTTCATATGGAAAAGCTTTTCAGCGTCAATATCGTCCTTCTCGGTTAAAATTTTGTACGTTTGAATTAAGTTACGATGGTGTCTTCGAACTTCCAAAGTTGTTAAACCTAATTACTTGAGTCTCTTTGTAAGGTAGATTCTTGAGACTTGGTATAGTCTCATTGCCCTAGGACCTAAGTACAGGCTTATACAGAGTTGTCATTTTATCTTGTCTAAAATGAAAACGCTCTGGTTGCACATTGGGGAAAATATTAAATTCACCTTACCAAAATAGAGTTTAAGTCGATCAGGGACCTGTGCAACACATAACAACATTCAAATTTCTATGTTGTCAATTCAACAGGAAAAATTGAAATGTGTAGCCCACCATTTAGATTTCCTTTAAATTGAGCATATATGCAGTGGTGTATTCAGAGGGAAGTGGGGGAAGGGGGTGAGGGGGTCACAAAATTTAATAAATAAAATGTTAGTAGCAGGAAAATTAATATATAAGGTTCAATAATTGTACCAAAATATCCAATAATTGTACCAAAATTTCCAATAATTTTTTCAAAATTTCTATAAATTTGATCAAAATTTCCAATAATCTTACCAAAATTTCTAATAATTTTTCCTAAATTTCCAACAATTTTCCCCAAATTTCCATTAATTTCCAAAATTAATAATATACCAAAATTTCCAATAATTTTACCAAATTTACCTTCATTTTTTCAATTTTATGTTAATACTTAACAACAAAATTCAATCTCCCAACCACGGATAAAGCATGCCCGGAAAGGTGAAATCTTATGAGGGCAGTTTTCCCCCTCTCACAGCTTCCTACACCTCTCGATATAGCTTTTTCTTTTGATAATTACAGTTTGCCCCTTCTGGAACCAAAAGCTAAATACACCTTTGCGTATATAGGAATAATAATTTTAAGAACACATTTTAGCCACACTGCCCAAGTCATTTGAGATATGGACCTGTAATTCTTGGTCGCTTTTGCCGGAAATTTTTACGAGGGGCAGTTTTCCCCCTCTCCCAGCTTCCTACACCTCTTAAAATAGCCTTTTTTTTTATAATTACCATTTGCCCCTTCTGGAACCAAAAGCTGAATACACCTTTGCCCACAATTTAGCCACACTGCCCAAGTCATTTGAGATATGGACCTGTAATCCTCGGCCACTTTTGCCCAAATTTTTTGCCATCGGCAGCCATTTTGAAATTTCTGACAAGCACAAATTCCCTTATAAATTATTTTGTTTACCCCACATTTTTAAAATTGGTACTTGGCTGTTTTTTTTTACGATGGGGAATTCAAAACTGACACCTCCTTCTGCATTTTTCAGAAGAAGAAAGAAAATGTTAAAAAATTTCTTTGAAATGGGTAATTTTCAAAGTTTGCTAAAAAAAGATTATATGTATATTACATGATTGAAATTGTATATGAAAAGTATAATAGTTTATCCTTTTCTGGGCCAAAAATGACAATCTCTAGATTGGATTTTTGATAGCATTTTCATTTTGTCATTTTGTGATGCAAAACATTGACCTTAGGCTTTGGGTGGATTTTGAAATCATAATTTATGTTGGCTATTTTCAGACCAATTTTAAGCATAAATGTGCATTTTTAATACATAAAACAGTTATAGATTTACAGAAACAAATCATTCCTGCTAAATAACATTCATAACAATTATTTTGGCCATTTTAAAATGTAATCATGGTAATTTTTTTTTTTTTTTGTGGATGAAATTGCATCACAAAAGAACATATTGAAGATGCTATTGAAAACCAAATATCCAATTTAGAGCTCTGATTTTTGGGACACTGTTACTCCATATACCAGTTTCAGGATTTAAGCTTATTAGTCACAAGGTTATATTTATATCTAAAAATCTACTAAATCACAAAAAAAAATCACTATTTTTAACTACTGTATTTTCCAAACTGAGGTGCCCTTTTGAAAATGAAATATTTTCAATATTTTTGACAGCAGAGAACTGATAGCTTTTGAATACCATGGTATGGGCCACACTTTAAATGGCAACCATTGGGGTCATTAGTGTTAGGCTGCATAGGGAAAACCTGAACTTTTGACTCATTTAAAAATTCTTGCATTCCTGGTCATAAAACTCTTTAAAATGTGTTAATCCATTCCCTGCAAAAAAAATAAAAAATTCTACCTTAGGTGCAAAACCAGCTAAGGAAAATTTGAAGCTACTGTATTAGGAAAGCCGTGTTAGGTTTAAAACAGCCATTTGTTTGAACCCTCTATCAAATTCATTGATGTAACTAATTAATAAATGACTAAATAGCAGTCAACATATTTTTGGAAGGGTTTTTTCTTCCCAAATTTCACATATGTTCATAATCAATTGTAAATAGTTTGAATTAACTTGATTTTGGTAATAAAAAACAAGTAGAATTTCATTCTTAAGCCTCAAAAAGTGTCAAATTTTTCCTGATTTTGCACCCAAGGATGTAACTTTTTGAATAATTTTGCAGGGGGTACATTATTAACGAATTTATCTTGCCATTTTTAAGAGTTTCATGAACAGGGATTCTAGAATTTTTAAATAAGAATACAAAATTAATGTAACAAAATGAGGTTTTTCTGTGCAGCCTAACACTAATGACCCCTGTGGTTGCCATTTTAAGTGTAGCCTATAATCTCACAAACTTGTAATGATTTTGTGTCATGGCATGGAATGGCCCAAGATACAGTAGCTGGGATTAAAAGTGTCATAGCTTTTAACTGTCACACCATCCAGCTGAGAGAATAATTCAACCTCAAATGGTTGGTGGAAAGAATGAGAATTTGTGGTAGAAGCAACAAGAATATATCATTTGGAATACGGTCACTTTTCAAGTGACTCCTCACTGTGTTTGTAATGTGGGTGTCAAATGGCAGCACATTACTCAAGTTTCAGATAAAGAGTTTTGTACTCTACAAAAGTGAATATTTCACAGGTATGATTTTGATGTCGCTTTTATTTTACAAGTACAATCATTAGTCAAACTGGATATGGCAACCATTCAGACCTTGGTGTTTATAGGCTGCATAGGAAAAACCTTAAATTTGTTGTATAAACAACAACAAAATGAAAATTGGAAGCTATTCTGAAAGCCATGTTAGACTTTAATATGTATGAATAGCAAAGCTACATGTATACTAGACAAAACCAGCTGTTTTCATTGACAAAAGTATAACTAGTCTTATCTTTATGGAAGGTATTTTAAATGAAATTTTTTTGATTTGCTCATGATCAAATTATTGCATACAAATTATTGCTTACAGTACATGTGACAAGGGTACCACAATACACCTTTTCACAGTTCCATCCACCATTTTGAGTTGGGAGTAAACAAACAAAATTTCCATTGTACTCTCGTGATGTCCAATGTATGTATTTATGCAAAACAAGAGCGTTATTTTGCTGTGCGCTCATTGTATTGTTTTGTTTACTCGCAACTTGAATGTGACACATCCTTGTGGGCATGAGCAGACTGGAGCTGTGAAAGGGTAGTGTTCCAACGATAATTGGCTTGCTGGTGATATCAGGCCGATTATGGCTGATCAGCAGCATAATCAGGATCAGTGAAATGCCCATGGATTGCTGATCCGATTATTGCAAAAAAAAAAATCTTTTTTTTTTTATTGTTAAAACATGAAAGGCTGAGAAATGAAAAATAAAAAATGTGTTGATCAAGAATTTTTTTTGTTTCCTTTTACTTTTCAACATGTCTTCTCCTCATTAATATCTTATACTGTACCCTGTACCTCTGTGTTCTTTTAATTTATTATCTGTGATCACTTGCACTTTCCACAGCATGTTTATCACAATTAGTACTATCATAAAAAGTAATCGGATCTGATCAGGCCGATTATGACAAAATATGATCAATCGGTAATCGGCAGAACCCATTACAGTGTAATCATTGGAACACTCTGAAAGGGTGTATTGCTTACTGCAGTAAGACAACAAACGTATGTCAACTGGGTTTAAATGATCCAGTCCTGCAGCATTAAAGCATATATTCTGATGGTGAAGGTTTCTGAAATTGGTAACGGGTTCATTATTTATGTCCTCACAGGGATTGCCTAAAGAATCTTGTTCTGTTTGGTGTTGGGGTGTTGATTGCCAGGGAGTTTGCTGATATGGACATCATGGCCCCGTCAGCACTGCCATCATAAAGGTAAGTACTGTGAGATGCTGCATACTGCTTGTGGGAAGTTTGTTTTTCACTCACTTTAATGGTATGGAAAATATTGGTATAACTGTGAAATAGAGCAGTTTTGGAGCTTTTGCTGTTGCAAATTTATAACTGGTACAACATGGCACAATAACAGCAGAGGTTGTTAGATTTGCAATGGTTAATGAGTCATGCTCGTATGTGAAAGGTACCAGGTTTGATTTTCTCCTCAAGCGCTCAGCTGTAAAATGAGTACCGGTATTGCTTGGGAGTTACAGTAACCTCCTAATGGACTCACATCTCGTCCCAGACTTTAGGGGAGTTATTTGCTCTCATTGCACCATGGAAACTGGGGATATGCACTGGCCCTGGTACTAAGGTCTGTGGAAACTTTAAAATTGGGGAAAATGTTGTTTTTTATTAAAAGAACGAGCTTAAAAATGGGAGTTATTCTAAAATTTCTGTATTTTTTTTTTTAGTTTGCAATTTTTTTTATTTTTTTAAAGTTCTGTATGTAAAATCTGTAATGTTTGAATAGAATGACTTTTCAGGAGAGATAGAACATGTTCTTATTGTAGCATTTAAATGTATCTGATAATTTTTCCCATTTTCTCTTCAGGGTAAACTGTGGATAGTATTTGAATGGAGAAACTGAATTCCAGCAGCTTTTGATGAGGTGATGGGGATGCAGTGCATGAACTCTTACTAAAAACACAATACACCAAGATTGAAGAAGTAGAAAACCTGGAGTTCATGAACTAAATTATTTTTCTGTATAGTTAAAGACATGTAATGCATACAAGATAACTAATGGAGAAAATATCCAGTAGATAAGGTAAATTCAGAATCATCCTGAAAAGGCATTTGCGAACAGTGAACCAAATCACCACTCATAATTCAATTGTTTGTTTATATTGACCATTTTATTATGTTATCTGGGGCTAAGTAGTATTAACTCATTTAAAATAAACAAAAAGGTCAAATATTTTCTTAAGTGTTTCTGAGCTTTGACATTGAATATATCACCCAAGACTTGGAAAATCATAGCAAAAAAAAAAACAGGACACAAGGAATATATATTATCAGGCATAAAAGATTGTTTTATTAAGTAAAAATCGAAATGCATCATAGTTTGTGGTAACAATCACTCACATAGCAGGTAAATATGATATGCCAGTCAGTGTTAATTATTAAGTATCAACACAAGTTTAAGTGAAAAGCAAGATAAGTGTCTTCTTCATTAATAACAAACTGTACCTTCTTATATTTGCCCTAGGTGCCCCTAATGGAACAAAAATACATTGTATATCAGTTCTGTGATGAGCAAGACATTTCTTGAAGTCTGTGATCTGCATATTGCAAAGGTACCATTAAAGTACTCATTTTAATTGTTCAGTTTAATTGGTACGAATTCATTTCATGTTGGTAAAAGACATGTATTCACAATACAGCAAAGAAAAGTAGATGCCGTATATTGTTTAATTACATTTACTATTAACAAGCTATCAAAATCTTGTAGGCTTGTTTTTATAAGCGCAACCAAAAAGTGGACAGAAAAGTTGATTATCACCATATAATGATATCTATGTTATGATTATAAATTTTGGAAAACTGATTGGGTTTTCAGGAAGCAGATCACAATTTTTCCATAAAATTTGAGATTTGAGGAAAGTTATAAAGCCATCAAACCTCAAGGAATTATAGAACTGGTGCCTATACCCAGTTTCCATGGTCCTAAGCAAATGAGAGTATTTTGACTCCCCTGGATGGGACACCAGTCCATCACAGCTTAATTCCCAGCCAAAACTGGTACTAATTTCACAGCTGAGTGAACTGCAGCAAGTGGGGAAAAGTGTCTTGCAGAAGGACACAAGACTGCAAGCACCCTGGCTGAGATTTGATCCCAGTGCCTTTTGAGTATGAGACTGATGCCCTTAACCACTGCACTCCCAAAGACCTAAGGAAGGGAAGCATAAAATAATTAAATTTTCTGCAAATATTCAGGCTAAAAAACTTGAGCACCCAGTTGATATAAGTTTACAAGATAGCTTAAAGGGGCACTCTGTACAAAGGTTGGGTCCCTAAAATAATCCAATCAGGGAATTGTAAAAGCAAATGCTCTTACTGCATAAGGTAGTATTGATTGTCTCTCCAACAATTGAGGATGATGTTCAAATTCTGTTTACTCCCAAATATCTATTGCTTTTAATGGTTTCATAAATCTTGTTTCAAGTTAATGATGACGCTTGAAGATGAACATAAAAATTGGTAGGCGAATACAGAGTTGGAATTTATCATAAAATTTCCCACAGTTCTGAATGAAGGTGTCAAAAATCTTCCAACGTAAAATCGTGACAGAAATAATATTAATGCAGTAAAAACATCTTTATATGCTCACACTTATACCATACGTGTTCCCTCTTTCGCAATTTAATGTACTATTCATCACATAAACACGTGGAGAACGTTCTTAGAGCTGTGAACTCTAAACATTTTGATCGAAACCTGAACTTTTACCACATATAACGTTACTTACTGAAGAAATAAAATGAAAAATTCCTCCAGTGGATTTCTTCCAGGTGTGAGTGAATATACCTCCTGATTTTTAGGGCTGTTATGATATAGGTAAATCATTGATTATCATGGACAAAAATATCGCGATGTCTATGTTATGATTATTAATTTTGGAAACCTGCTTGGATTTTTAGAATACAGATCTCATTTTCCCCATAAAATTTGAGATATACGGAAGGGAAGCCTAAAAGAATCAGTGCAAATATCCAATTAAAACTCTCTTTCATTTGTAATATATCTGAAATTCTGTTTCAAAAGTTCTTGCTTTACTATACAGTTTACATGTGAAAATGACATAACAATACATATATTTTGGTCAGGGTATTTTTGATATCATGGAAGATACAATATAACGATAATCGGTATATATCGTGACAGCCCTACTCATGATTCTAAAGATCATCAATGCAAAATGATATTACCTCAAGTGAAATTCACACATTTATAAAAACAAGTAGCAATCCCTGTAACTTCTGCCCTTTATTTATTTTTGGGAGACCATATTATTATCATCACTTTTATGTAATGGTGAGCAAATGCAATAAATGAGCACCTTTCTACATAATTATTTTGATGACAAGGCTGGCAGCAAGGACACACTTTTGTTTTCAAGTAGTTGCTCTAAAGAAAGTCACTTTCTTATGTCCACATGCTATCATTCTGTACACCTCATTGCATGAAAAATTTATGTCCTTCAAATTCTGATGGCAGGTTTTCAAATTCTGATGGCAGGTTTTCAAACCCAGAATTAAAATAACATCTTATTTCAAAAAGGCACACACTACTAAGTTCATACTGCAAGCTTTGTGTTGTGAGCTTTGGAAATGTACCCTGTAAGTCAGTCCAAGTCTGTTCAAATGCAGAATTCACTTTTGCATTTGGAGCTCATTCTCATCTGGCTGTTTGTCCTTTCCTGAACTGATTGAAGTGATCCAGATACTGATTAACAGTGTCCATAGCAGTGTACTGCATGTCTTGCTTTGACGCTAGGCATGGAGGAATGGTCAGCTGAAATTTGCTACCCAAAAACCCTGCATAAATTCCATCAAGAGTTTCCAGCAGTCTGTTACTATAACGCAAGGTGTGTACTCCACCTGTATGGGAAGAAAGTGACACAAAAGGTCATATTAGGGTACAAGACAACATTTGTACATTTTATATTAAGTCACACTTTAAAAGGAATAGTTCAGTGTATAGGCATGGCCAGGGATTTGCCTACAAAAGTGTGTGTGGGGGTAGGGGGAGGGGGTAGCAAAGTAAAAAATTCATGCCAAGATAAAACAAAATCTCAAACATTTCAATATAATTCACAAAGACTTTTGAGGGGTAATACCACATGCAGTCAGGTTTCAATATGACAAAATATTTTTACTTAAAGTCAAATACTGTAGATTGATATATGAGAGAGAATTGAAAAATAAACCAACTACCAAAATCCCATTATAAAATGTTATTCCATCCTCAAGTTATTCAAGTTTGAAAATGGATGCTGCCATTTTGCATTGAAATCATGTCACTGATGACATAATTTGTCGTATGTGCTAGCACACATATTGTATGTCTTTAAAATTTTCTTTCCAAAATGTTTTGAAATGAAGTTCTAGGGCTTGAATCATTAATATCATATACAAATAAAAATTCATAGACCCAAGCAAAGGAAAAATTGATTCTCAGAATTTAGAAAGTTTGAAATAGATTGTGTATAACATCATTTTTTACAGGGTATAAAAACAAATTGGCCACTCCCATGTAATTTTATATGGACAATTCATGTTTTAATAAATCAAGAAAATATATGCCACGTTGTTTTGCGTGATGTGAAATTTCTTCAGATGACTTATAATTACTATTTCTATCATATCAATTAATAAAAAGCCAGACTTTGTCTCCTGTAATGGATTAAGATTATTTTTACCAAATTCTTCTTTACTTTCTTTGTCTTCTATCATAAGATCATGCTGAACCAGTCAACATCCTTAAATCCATAGGCAGCAAAACCCAGTTGTGTGTACTTTTGCCAAGAGTTCAAAAAGTTCCTTTTTGAAGGAGGAAAAGGTGCCCTTCAGGAAAGGACAAGTGCTTTTTTTAAAGATGGAATGTGCCTTTTAAACATATATCTGAACTTTACATTGATTCGTTGAAGAAAGTAACACAAATATCATCCTGAAAGAAACTAAAATTGTGAAATTTTATGTGTCCATTAAATGTTTTATTTCCCTATAAACAACGTTGGGGGCCCAACAACTCTACATTGGGCTTTTTCAGGAGTCAAACATACCAAACTTAAGGTTAAAATGAAATCAGAGTGCTAAATCAGTATAGAGAAGGACAAGTACAAAGACTAAGTGTGAAGTAGATGAGAGGAGAAAGGGGAGGGGTAAGGGAAAGCAAAGGGATACAAGCATGATTTTTAATAGCTTTTCATACAACCTACATATAACACATTGCTTGTAGGTGTCACTAGTTCTTGAATTAATGCTTCTCCATACAGGTCTCACTTCATAGACATAGAATGACATAATCCAATCTCTTGAGTATATATGACCATCACTGTCGTGGTGCCGTTAAACCACACCAAACTCACTTCATATTTCTATATGCATGCTTATCTTCAATGTAAGTAATGACACAAAAGTTGCATTTACCTCTAACAATATCCCTCTGTTGGATGGACCTATGGATACTATTCCAACTTTGATGACAAAGTCGCTGAGTTGATACCTCTTGCCTTTCGATTCAATCTTGCCAGACATTTTGGTGGAATAAAAAGGTTTCAGCCTCTGCATTACAGAGTCAAAACCATTGTCGCTCACAAGAAAATTACTGTTATCAGTTACAGCAAAGCAGGTCAAGGGATGTTCTGAATTGTGCATCACGTGGATTTGTTTTGATGGTGCTCCTGTATGTAAGAAAGAATACATACTTTTCTCTTAACATATAGTCGAAAGAAGTAGTTAAATACATTAATCATTGTCATTCTGAATGCAAATTTTCAGACCAAATTCTACACATCAAATATTTTACATATTTTTTTAATAGATATTTATGGGTAATATCTTTATACATGTTATCAAGCAAAGTCCTTAAAAGTTACTATAACTCTCAATACCAGAGAGGAAGGTTGAAGTTATTGGGTCAACCATGTTCACGTGAAGCATGAATCCAAACATTGTGGGGTCCTGGGGGAAGCCTAATTGGGATTCCTGGGAATTTCGGAAAGCTTGCGGTTTGAGCATTTTGTAAGGACTTTATTTTTGCATTTCTGACTGGGTTAGCAACAATATTGCCATGGGGATAAATTCTTCTAGACTAACATTAGGTAGCCTTATTATTTTGAAATTCTTGTTAAGTATCACAGTCATTTCACTTATTCTCTATAAAATTACACAATAACATACAGGCAAGTTATAGAGTATCATTTTCCTAATTCTAGGATGTACTGTATCGGACAATCTACCAACCAGGGAATTCATTATAGGCCTACCTCTGAATCTAACAACATGAACTTAAAGCAATTAAACATAGAACGCGCCCGCAAAGTTTACGACTTTACCGTAATAATTGTGTGTGCTTGGCTGTAGGGAACTTAACACAGCTTATCAAGGCTATTTTGAAATTGTTTTTTGGGAAATATTAATCGCGATCTCTTATAAAAAAGAAGAGTTTTTGTTAGTTATACATTAGAACATTACAGTAAAATACTGAATAGGCCTAATATCACATTAATAATTATTGTCTAATTTTTGTCGGACAAATTTTTGCACGACCATGGTCGGGGTGATCGAAGCGTTTTCGCCGCCTATGAATACCCACTCAAAATGTATGTTAACAACTACTCCCTTAAATTGAATATGCTAAGAAGTTTTAAATCTCCATCATACCCTTAATTAAAATTAAAATTAAGCAGGAGAAAACACTTTTAGTGAATGAAATTTGGAGCAGAAATTTTAGGAATTACATAATCAGTTTTTGTCTTCTTCTGATGCATTCATCACAAGTTTATCATACACCAAAAATTCTTCAAACTTTTGATTAGCCATAGTGCACTTGTCAATTGTATGACTCAATCCTACACCCCTGGACAAAGTGAGTCATTGCACCAAAGAGGGTCGACAAAATATGTACATTGGCACCCCTCAGTCACTTACATGTAGGTGAATGACATTTTTGTGAAATGTCTTACCCCAAATCAATGACCTCTGTACAAAGTCAATGGGTCTGAAGTAAATTGACCTACCCCACAGTCACTCTGGTGACTGACAATTTAGTACAATGATGCACATAAGAGTCACTATTTCACATGTCAATGACTCACCTTTGACTGACATTGCTGGGGGTAGTAGAGGTGAGGCATACAACTGACAAGTGCATAGCTCAGACACTATAGGTGCTTGTGACATAAAGACTATTTTTGTTCATAACTTAAATTCTCTTTTTGGTGAATATCAAATCTCTACCTACCTTTATACCTCTACTGTATATGCATCATTAATGTGAAATTAATCAATATTAAACAACACATTTTAGAAAAAAAACGGTCTCACAACTCTTTTCCAAGTGACCAACACAAATTACTTTTCACAAACTTGATTTTGCCAAACCAGCAAACATGAAATTACAAAGATTAACAAACCTGTTCCATGGTATGTTTCACAATCTACACAAAATGTCCCAGTTTTGGTTGCTCCCATGAACTCGATCTTCTTGGTCAGGAAGTCCACTGTCTGTTGAACACTTTTATTTTCTGCCACAGACCATTGAGTGATACTAGTAAAAATAAACAACATAAGAAACCACTTATTTTATTAGTACCATGACAACAGAAGCCAATGAACAATAGCATAGGCATAGGGAGGTCTGCGAAACAGGTGGTGGGGTAGAGAGGGGGAATTTTCCCTCACACTTCTCTCGAAGATCAAACATCTCAGCTCATCGAAATCCAAGTAGAAAGATGTGGGTGGAATTGAGGTCCTTGTATGGTCCTGACTAATCTTTGTTTTGTCGACTTCTGATTTCATGACACAGCATATGTATTTCAGCACTTCAAAAAGTCAGCATAGCTCCAAAACAATTGGTGGGAGGGGCCCCATCCAGTCTGCAGTGTATGTCACTAAACACCTCCAACTCTGGAAACAAGATTTTTAAATGCAAACATAATAGGAAAACATTATTTCAAGGCTTAATCCGCTCTTGTTTTTTTGGTGGAACCTTGTTTTTAAATTACCTGTCTTTCACGTGTTGAAATTTGGACTCAAAAATTCTCCCATAAAAAGTTGGCGAATGTAAATTGTTTTAGAAAGAGACCTACTGTGTGGAAGGAATGTGGATCGAATGTTATTTTACCACATCTTAAAAAAATATGGGATAACTCTAATTGACATCACAGTATCTGCAACAACCCAACTACACAACATTAGGAGCAAAATTTGAGACACTTTTTGAGGACTCGTGCCTTAGAAATAAATTTTCAGTCATTTTTTTTTAAAGCAAAATCAAATTAAATCAAACTATATACATTTGATCATGAACAAATCTGAAGTATGTGATGATAATACCCTTTCAAATATTTGTTGACTGTTATTTACTTATTTATGAAATATTATTGATGTCAACGAATTTGGTAGAGGCTGCAATAAAAAAGGCTGTTTTAACAGAGCCCTAGACTGAAAAGCGAGAGCGCTTATTTCACAATGTATGATCCATAAAAGATCAATAAACTTCATGTCTCCAACTTGCCCGGACATAAATATTTCCAAACTAATAGAGTGAATTTCTCTTTAAAACTTAATTCATTACACAGATTATACTTACTACAATATAACTGATGTAAATGCCCAGAAAATAACTTAAATCAGACTTATATTCCATTTATTTGAAGTAAAAATGTTTTGTTATATTACAAAATGACCTTAAACCTCGCCATAACAACATCATACATGCACACCTACATAAGACGTAAACATATATCGCACACCCACAAAACATATAATGTACAGATATATGATCCAGGCCACTAAAGCTGGTTGAACATGTGCGCAATGCATGCTGTTTTGCTAGCAAGGCTTGCTCCTTTCAACAATCATATCTCATGTATAAAATCTCATACATATTTATATCTAGTCACTGTTTCTTGCCTATGTCTGTTCTGCTGTGTTAATGCACCACATGCAATGGGTCCAATACCTGTTCCATGTACACATACAGTATCGTACAGGGCATACCTACGCTGTATATACTGTACTATTACATAGCGAACTTGACTTGCCTTTGCCATGCCACTTGTTTACGCAAAAGTTTATTGAACTTTTGTGTTTCTGTTTTGATTTTATGGAGCCTGTTATTGCTTTATATTTGTAGATATATGGATTACAATTTCCACTGTTTTTTGGTAAGTGCAAGAGTCTTTTATTATTTATACACCATTCTCAGTAAATATTGACATAAGAAATATTTTACCATAACATCTAATTTTATCAAGATGAATTTGATGTTTTTTTTTTTTGGAAGTTGGAGAAATATAGGGGTGCATGAACTTCAGGCCCACACAAACTTTGGGCCACTTACCATAATTGTTTTCTCAGACTAACTGAGTTGCTATCTTTATCTTTCTTGTTGATTTCCTCCAAATATGGAGAACACTCATATATGGTGAACATGTAGAGTGATGTCATGGGTGGTAATCGGCAAACTGCTAATCAGATTTCAATATATATATATACATATATATATACATATATATATATATATACATATATATATATATATACATATATATATATATATATATATATATATATATATATATATACATATATATATATATATACATATATATATATATATATATATATATATATGTATATATATATTTATATATATATATATATATATATATATATACATATATATATATATATATATATATTTATATATACACATACATGTATATACTTATATATTTATATATATACAAAAGTGCAATACACAGGGCAGAGCTAGAATATTAATGATAACGAATCTAAACTTGCTACTTTAAGTTTCATATATATAAACATAAACCTGGCTTGATATATATATAAATATATTCTCTTTTCTTGAGATATATATATATTGTGCGGACATATACAGTATATATCCCATATAAACCGATATATATATTTATATATACATATATATATATATATATATAAATATATATATACACATATATACATATACACATATATATATATATATACATATATATATACATATACACATATATATATATATATATACATATATATATGTATATATTTATATATATACATACATACTGTACATACATACATACAAACAAACATACTTTGAAAAGATAATACTCAGGGGAACAGAAAGAACATCAAAACACTCACATAAGACAGCAGGATGTATACCATCTGGACTGGGTGCTTTATTTGAATTCAAACCCTTCAAGTTCTTAGACACAACATCAATTGAAAAATTAACATCCTTAATAGATACTGGAGAGTGCACTTTAGTATCTCTAATCAAACCATTTGTGACCTAGAGATAACATCTGACTGCAGTTTACGCTATAGCCACTACATGGCTGCTATACAGTCAGAAAATTATGCTATATACAGTACCAAACATTGAAACTGCTGCATTGGCTTATCACAGAAGCGTAGATGAATTTTGACTATGCCCTAGAATATCTAGGCCTTTCTGAGACGATCTAAGGTCAACTTTTCACAATGCCTTTCATCGTCATGGAACACTATTACATAATACTAAATATAATATAATATATATATATATATATATATATATATATATATATATATATATATATATATATATATATATATATATATATATATATATATATATATATATATATATATATATATATATATATATATATATATATATATATATATATATATATATATATATATATATATATATATATATATATATATATATATATATATATATATATATATATATATATATATATATATATATATATAGTCAATGAGCCATTCACTTACGTTTTGGGCGTGGGTTTAATAAAGAAAACTGAAAAGTTGCTTTTTTACAAGAACCTTCCCTAGTGGCTTATTTTTCGAACAGCACCTGTGGGTAGATGTATCTAATTAGTTGATAAGTTGTCAAACAATAGAGCATCGGTGAAGTCAATGTGCACATACCATGGAACACTGCGCGCATTTACTGACGAACATTTTCAAAATAGCAGTTGCCAGCACACTCTGGTGATATGCGCACTAATTGTGCACGCATTTCCAAAAGTGAGGGATTTGCGAAGTAATTGGAATGTCATTTCTTCCGTAATTTAGAGGTTTTTTTTGCGTACAAAATGTTCATCATTTTATTTGAAACTTAGTTTGAAAGATACTTTAAAGTTTGAAGATGCTAATAAAAGCAAAATCGTAGCTCATAAGTACCTGTGTCAGTTTTGAGAAGGGTTTTCATTTCATGATCATGTTATTTGTTGTTGTCTGAGTGGTTTACAACATTGGGCAATTCCAGAAAATATCTGTACAGGGTGGTCGGTGACATCTCCTTCATTTTCAAAATAGCAGTTGCCAGTGCACTCTGGTGATACGCGCACTAATTGTGCACGCATTTCCAAAAGTAAGGGAATTACGAAGTGATCGGAATGTCATTTCTTCCGTAATTTAGAGGGTTTTTTTGTTACGTAGAAAATCTTGATCAATTCATTTGGAACTTACTTTGAAAGATACTTTAAAGTTTGAAGATCTTAATGAGAGCAAAATCGTACCTTGTAAGTATCTGTGTCAGTTTTGAGAAAGGTTTTCATTTCATGATTATGTTATGTGTTGTTGTCTGAGTTGTTTACAACATTGGGCAGTTCCAGAAAATATGTGTACAGGGGGGTCGATGACATCTCCTCCAGATACCAACCCCCCCTCCCTAGGAATCCCAATCCCCCTCCCCCAGAATCCCAATCCCAGTGAACCCCCAAAATCCCAATCAGGTGGGCCCCAGAATCCCAGTCTCAGTTCACGGACACCCCGAATCCCAATTCACGGACCCCCTCCCCAGAATCCGATTCCAATCCCAGTTTACAGACACCCCTCCATGAATTATAGTTCACAAACCCCTACCCCGCATCTTAGTTCACTATTCCCCAACCCTGAATCCCAGTTCATCAATCCCCTACCCCGAATCCCAGTTCATCAATCCCCTACCCGAATCCCAGTTCAGGGACCCCCCCCCACATCCCAATCCCAGTTTACGGACCCCGAATCCCAATCCCAGTTCACGGATCCCTCTCTCCGAATCCCAATTCACAGATCCCCCTCCCCAAATCCCAATTCACGGATCCCCCTCCCCGGATCCCAATCCTATATGTCACTGACCCCTCATACACATATTTTCTAGAACTGCCCATTGCGAGTGTATTATGTGTTGTCTCACTCAGTTTACACGTAGGCCTATTGCCTTGCAAGTAGTGCCTACTGAGTGAGCTGAGTGAGGTACTTATTTCACTATTTGTGACCTAGCAAACTCCGCAGGACACACATTGTTATATAACAACGCCACTTCTTCTTTTTCCGAACAGCCCACAAAACCTCCCAAGACATCAGCTCTGGCCGATTACGCCTACAGTTAGGCAACAGTATGTAGACCAGTTCCAAGGAAAAACATGTTTTTTATTTCAATTTGCAATTACATTTTCCATGTACAAATTTTGTTTATTTAAGGCATTTTATGTTATTTTCTTTTATTCATGATCAAAAGAGTGGCAAAATTTCAGTTGATCACCAATATTTTTGCATAACTAGGCTTCGTAGGTAGGGCTTAACATGTATTTCCCAAGTAAGTCAATTTAAAATGCATTAAGGTAAGACTAGAATAATGGTGAATGAAACAACAAATTCCATCATTCTCCATGAGCACTACTTAACATTCCATTTTACAGATTTTAAGACTTAAATTTTACTATTTTATTGGAACTAGTCTCTCATGACTGCAATTTTTAAACTAAGTTACCATAAAATCTTGACACAACATCAAAATTACACTGTTAGACAGAAAACATACTTGCAGGTCTTTCTGTTATAAAAAAAAACTATAAGCAAAGAACAAATATTTGATAATTTTCAAGTTTCTGAGTAGTTGTGAGTAAACAGACAGCATGCCAGTTCACTTGGACAGTTCAAAACACGTCTTAAGACTTTCTTTTTAATCATGTATTACTTACTGAACTTTGGGGCAGTATTCTATCCTATGGAAAAGTAACATGGATGGATGGATGGATGCAAGTAGGCTAAGTAATAGGCCTAGTATTAGTACTACCGTTAAGATATGGCTAGAAAAATCACCCTCACAAATAGCATTGCAATTTCTTGAAGAATTCAATGAAAACAATACTAATGCTTTTATAGGTGCAAAGCAATTAATTTTACAAAATTTTGGTGGCATTGGTCATTTTTCTTAATTTTGTGAACGTTTTCCTTGAAACTGGTCTTTTCGCTCAACTGATCCAAATACCGTAGGCCTAACGGTATGCGGCCTAACATTAGCATTACAGACTAAACCTCAGGCTCAACACTCATTCAACAAACAAGGAGAAGGACGCAAGCAATATTAAAAATGATAACCTTGTTACTCCCATTGATTTAAATGGCGAATACAGTATTGATTTGATGATATCAAAAAGCGGAAAATGATGAAAAACACCAGAAACCGTCAAAGCTTGACAGAGTTGTAACTTGTGTGGCATCCTGATTAACAATGCTCTCTACATAAACAATATTTACATATTTTATGTATTTTGTAAATATGATATGAATAAAATTTCAAATATAAAGATATAAATTATCTTTATATGCAGTTTATAATCACATGTTTGTTATAAAGTTATTTTCAAATTAAAATAAATGTCATCGCTAATACCGTTTTACTAGGGTCTTCTTTCACTAGGGTCTCAGTTTACAAAACAAGTGGCAGTAACGTAGTATTTGAGTGATCAACAAAATAAAGAAACTGCTTTTCTGTCGTGGCCCTTAGCCCGACAGTTCAAGTATTGTAAACTCCATGCTCAAAATCCGCCATTAAGGGCCCCTGGTTTGGTATAGGGGCGAACCCCGGTAGAGGTCCAGGGGGCGAATTCCCCGGAAGCACTCGCAAAATTCACATGTTAAGGGCAACAAATTATGTCATAACGCATAGTAAGAAGGTGTATTATACAAGTCAAAATTCATTTGAAAGAGAGCTATAATACACCATATACAAAACACAAAATCAAAGCGCAAAGCACTTGACTTGTCGGTGTGGGGTCCAGGGGCCCGTTTAAGAATCGCTGGTTGGGTCCAGGGACGAAGCACCGCTAGGGGTTTAGGGAGGGAAGCCCCCGAAAGCTCTCGCGAAATTGACATTTCAAGGGGAAAAAAAGTATGTCACAACGCATAGTAAGAAGGTATATTATACAAGTCAAAATTCATGTCAAAGAGAGTAATAATACATATACAAAACATGAAAACGCATGTGGAAATATGTTTAATTGTTTACGTTTGTACATGGTTAGATTTATCGTCACTCTTTGAAAAATACGGGTTGTTTAAAAGAAAGGTTTTCAATGATTTATTACAAAATTGTGTGAATGTTGTCAAACTTTTAAAATGAGCCTGTTCTGTATCACGTGCCCTGCGACACCCACCTTCCGCTCTCTCTCATTCTCTGTGTCTTAGTTCATGTATTTAAATACAAAATCGCACAAATGTTTAATATATTATTACCAAAGAACCTTTTCCTGAAAAAGTGCCCTTTTGAAATCTAAAAACATAATAAGCACCTGGAATGTCAAAGCTTGCTGAACCGGCGCCACCAATCTGAATCGACGGATTAAAGTCTGAAGCGACGGACTAAAATATTGGGGAGAGGACGATCGCTCTACCCCGCTCCCCCAACCATCCCCCTCCCACCCATCCCCCCTCCCACCCCACCCCCCACTCTGGCTACGCCACTGGATTCAATCAATTTCAGCAACGCTAATTATATAAATTTGGCGTTGTCTTTATTCGCAAGTCATGTAAATTGGCAACGTTGAGGAATGTGTGCCAATTCAATATTTTAAAAGCCAGGTCTAAAAAGTGATATGAAGAATGGTATTATTTAGACATTTTTACTGTTTCCGAAACATAATAGACAATATTTATTACATGCTAGGCAATACTTGCAGTACTTGTATAGCAGCCATGTAGTGGCTATAGCGTATAATATTTACTACTATTGTTGACTGCACCGGCTGCGGTTCTGCAACTTAAGGCCAAGTTAACAGTAAAGAAATTGTTAGCGTCCATCACGTACACACTGTAATCTTGCAACCTGTCATATTCGGCATGGGTAGAATTTATTTCAGGAGAACAAAGTTGCAGAATTTATCGTATCTATTCTATTTTATAATAAATAAATCAAAACCTACATAACTTTGTTCTTTCTTTAAGGGTCGTGTCTAGCTTTTCGTTTTTAAGGGGCTTAAGCCCCTCCCCCAAATAAAATAAATAAATAAACACTGAATGCCGTCTTCAGATTAGGGAGGACAGAGGTGTAGGAGTTAGGGCCCCCTGAAGATGTTCTATTTCCCGGTTGCATACATGCTTTATTTTGATGAAAGTGTGAAATTATTTACATAAAATTGAAGGAAAATAAGTAAAATTGTTGTAAAATTTGTTCAATTTTCGAAAAACCTGAGAATTTCTCAAATTGACAACTTGCTTTACTGTAAAGTGAAGAATTTTCCTGGAAATTGAAGGAAATTTAAGATTTCATCAAAGAGCGTCAAGCTCTTTGATTGCACGAAAATGAAGGAAATTTCCCAAAAACAAAGATTTCCCGAAAATTGCAAATTTTGCAGAAGTTGAATGGGGTTTCTTTTAGAGGGAGGGGGCTATAATTTTTAGGTAAGAAGCCCCACCCCCTTCAGACATGCCACTGCCTTCTTTAATATTATTTGCACACAAAAACAAAAAAATGAAATGCCACGACAGCCCTTTGTTAAAGGGTGTTCTTGTAAGTTTTGAATTCATTCTTTGATGGACGGACGGGGTGGGATGGGGTGGGGATGGTGATGATGGTGGCTGCGGCGGCGACGACAATGATGATAATAATAATAAATAAATAGATAAAATGATAGGATGGACATATTCAAACTGACTTTTGCTGAGGTAATAATTTACTCAAAAAACTATTTCTTTCCCCTCACCCTCAGTGGCGTAGCCACGGAGAGGGGGAATGAGGAGTAGATCTAGGACCTTCTCGGACCACGGCACTCACATTTTTAATGCTGGCTATGCCACTGCTCTCCCTTCCCTAGTTTGAAAGTCGTGGTATTGCCACTATAGCCTCTGCAGTGGGCAAATTGGCATAAAAAAGACCTCCCCACCTTCCTGTACTTAAATCTTGACCGTACGGTACGGCCAGGGGATGAATTGCAAATTGGACGCAGAGAAAAATTGGCCTTGGAATTTTATCCCAAAAAATAACTCCCAAAGATATGGCTTGTTTATAAATTTGATACTACCTCTAAAAATTGCCACCTTGTAAAAATAAATAACATATCTCCCTGACTGGCATTGCCTGAACCTCATGTCGCTGATTGATCAATCATTTTTGTGTCTATAAGATATTTTACATGACAATAAGCACAACGGCCGTGTCATTCCCCCATTTTTAGTTTATTCTGTCGTTTAATTTGAATTCATCCCAGAACTATTTCATGCCACTTGATTGTAACCATGAATAAGAATTTTTTGGTATATACAACTGCATAAACAATAAGAAGAAATAATGACAACATATTAAATAAGTGGCCATTGATTATTGTTTATTTGAAAATTAACATGTACAATTCTGCAAGAAATCATGAAAGAAATCCTCCAAACTAAATAATAAACTTTGTTAACTGCTGGAATGCAAAACACATTCATTCAGCAAGAAATGAATGAAAACTTTGAACTTGTTTTCCCTTTTAAAATACACAAAAACAGTTGAAATTAAGAGGTTAATTTTTTTGTTAAATAATGATCATTAACCGAAAACCTTTTTTTGTCCCACCTTTCAATTTGCATGCATAGATGGCCCAAATTGAACCATTATTGACACTTTTCCAAGCAAAAAGCTCAATTAAGTCTATATCATAAAGGAAAAAAATAGTATTTCAATTGTATTTAAAAAAATCAAATTCCATTTCATGTACTTTGCTCCATTGGATTTTGCATGACAAGTTGATTTCTTTTCTTATATATTGACACATAATTGCTGAAATGCTCAAATATACAAAACAAAGAAAAGGACAATCAGTCTCTGGTAAACTGCAGGTAAATTCTTCCATTTTCATATCGATCAAGTATGTATGATCATAAAAAGGAAAATAAACCAAATGCCTGGACAAACTTGTATTAGTTTTCAACATTTCAAGGACCTTTTAAAATAGTTTTGAAGTTGGAAGATATTCCATTTTGTTGCATTGATTTTGCTAGTGAACTCAAAAATTTAATGATATGCATTCAAGAAACATGATTTTAACTTTTAAGAAAATACGAACCTTTTCAAAGAAATACACAAAAGTCATGAATTGGTCTTCTCTATGGAAATCTATTCATAATAAGAACTCTGGTTTTGAAGCTACAACCAAGCAGTATCACCAAAGGACACCAATTTAAAATCTACAAAAGCCACCCGTATGTAAACATTTCTTCAGTTGTTAATAATTGGAATGCTTTACTTTACAAATCTCTCTTGCAGTTTAAATTAAGATACAGTACAACTCTTCAGCAACAACAAGGACCTTAAAGGGTATGATATGGGCCTGAAGGTTCCTTACCCTTGGCTGCAGAAGCCCAGAAATAAGTGGATGTGGCTGTCCTGGAAAACAGGAATAAAACATTCAAATTTGAGGAATAGAATTGAAATGCGAAGAGCAATGCAAGGCACTACACTTGGTGCCATTCATTGTTCACAATGTAAACATTATGTTGCGATGTTCAAGTTAAACCCATCAGAGCCACTAGGCTCATAGGGCTGGTGCTTATTCCAACTAGTCCATCTTAGGTCAACTCCCCAGCAGTGCTGTTACCGCTGAGTGGGCTGGAGAGAGTATAGTTGATTGTCTTGCTGAAGGACACAATGCAGCAATTGTGACAGGAGTTGAACCCAGTACCTTTCACATATGAACACAACTCCTTAACCACTGCAACTCTTTGTTGTAATCTGATGACAGTGAAATTGTTTCTGTCATGTACACGAGACAATAACCACCACGGTACAATTAAATTCCTTTCATGAAATTACTTTACAAAAGCAACAAACACAGACTTGCTTTCCGATCTGTGATTTCACGAAAGTTTGAGGATAAATAATGCAAATAGTAAAAGAGTTCAATCAATTATCTTTAAAATGCATTTAAAGTGATGATTAGGGCACCAATGTTCCATAGTGACTTCCTACACCAGTCATTTCTACACAAATAAGACAGAACTTTAAATATCTCCTTAACGGAATATGGCAAAGAAGTTTCTTCACCATTTTGTTTCTATTGTAGTCCTCTTTCATATCGATTAAGCTTGCTCGACCAATAAACATCTGGCAACATAATGTAACTAAGCTACACACCATTTAGATTAGAAATAAAAAGGCTGGGTAGTTCAGGAAAGTTAAGATCTAGAAAAACTAAACCTTTTGGCTGCTAAACCTTTGGTCATAAAATTCTAAGGCTTGTGCTCCAATGTCACCTAGAGGATATCTACTTATGCTGCTAGCAATCACCCTTAAGCTGACAAATTAAGTCCTCTCCTACCTTACTGTTTTGTTTATTTGGGAATTTGTATATTAATGCAAGTGCACAGAATGAAGTGGTTAACAACACCCTGGTTTAACCCTTAAATCCCCAACGTATTCAAAACATAACTTTTTTTTCTTTCTTTAAAATTAATTTTCAGAACTTCCTTTCATTTTCTGTCACTAAAGGTTTGGTTTACATGAATGCCAAGACAACTTATACAAAAAAAAAATCAAAATGAAGAAAATATCGACATCAATAATTTTAGACAAAACTTAAATTAGGTGAAAATTGCTTTTTGTTTTGATCTTGTATTATTTCCTGTGAATAATGAAAATGGAGGATTTTGTACATATTTAGATTGTTTGTAAAATTTCCTTTCCATTGATACCAATCTAAATTATTTTTCCCAAAACTAAACATGCAAAAACAATGAAAATAAACCAAAATAATCACTCCTGTAATAATTACTCACAGAAAAACAATGGTGCACGACCGCAACTGCATTTGAACCTGGGTCATGTACGGTGGGTGCATTACGCTAGACCAAAGTGGGTATGTATGGTTGGGGATTTCTTTTCCTACTTAAATTACAGTATGAATAAAGAAGGGGTAAATTGCTCTGTGTTTTTAATTGAAAATATGTTATGTAAGCTTCTCAACACTTTTTTTCATATAGGGAAGTTCTATTGCGCTCAGAAACTATGATTATTGCAAAATTTTGGTCTCAAAACAGCTAACTAGAACGGTAAATATGCAAATTGACACCCATATCATATGACCCGGCCAATTATGAAAATAGCATTTCATATTAAGTCCCACATGGCATCACATGTCCCGCATGACATCCCAACCCATGTTCACATGACATCCCATCCCATCTCTTGTCCCACATGACATCCCATCCCATCTCTTGTCCCACATGGTATTCCACCATATGTCCCACATGGCATCCCATCCTATGTCCCACATGGATCCCATCCCATGTGCCAATGACATCCCACCCCATGTCCCACATGGCATCCCATCCCATGTCCCACATGGCATTCCATCATATCTCCCAAATGGCATACCACCATACAGTATGTCCCACATGGCATTCCATCACATCTCCCACATGGCATACCACCATACAGTATGTCTCACATGGCATTCCACCATATGTCCCACATGGCATTCCACCATGTCCCACATGGCATCCCACCCTATGACCCACATGGTATCCCACCCTATGTCCCCAAGGATCCCATCCTACATGAATGTCCCACATTAATCCAACTATATGTACCACATGACATCCCTCCCTATGTCCCTCATGACACTCTCTGTGTCCCACATGGCTTCTCTTCCTATGTCCCCCATGGCATCCCACCATACTGTATGTCCCGCATCAGTGGCTTCCCACCTGATGTCCCACATGGCATCACATCCCATGGCTTCCTACCCTACGTCCCACAATAGACATCCCATAGGCTCCATATGAAGTCTTATCCTAGCTATCAGTCCCTGATTGAGCATACTATGTATAGAAGTGTCAGTTCATATATTAACATATGCAAATGACTTGTTGAATAACAAAAGGTGGATTTAAATAATTATGCCTGATATACCACTTGGTGTATACCACTTGGTGTATATATCATATCATATGTCACGCTATTCAAGCTCTTTCAAATGATACCAGGATCAATCACTACTGTGGGCTTGTTTAACAAAGAAAAATAATTTTTCGAAAAGTGCATATCCAAAGCGGTTGCGATACAACCGGTTGGAGATATAAGGGTTAATACAAAAACAAAATAACAATATCAAACTACGTCTTACATTTAGGTAAATTGGGTTATAAATGTCAAAAGCCAAAGAAAAGGGAGTTTGAGCAACAGAAAATACGAATAAGAGTGTAAAACGCAGTATTTTTAGAATTTACATAAATTACTTGCTAATACCAGGAGGAAAAGTGACATTCAACTCACATTTTAGTGTAAAGTCAATTTTTCACTTATTATTAAAGAAAACAAATCAAGTGTGGTGTTTGCACAACTGCCTTCGTCACATACTTGCATTGGTCTATATAATTATGGAAAAGGAATGTCCTACATATAACTTGGGTAAAGAGATACATAATTGCTGATAAAAAAATACAACTAAAGTATACTAGCATATATTAACAATTGTTGAAGATGTACAGTTGGAGGATATCACAAACTTTGGCCTTCATTTCAAGTTAACTGGCTATGAAATTATTTGGCCAAATTTTTCTTATATAAAGTAAATTAACACCTATACATGATATTTCAACACTTAACTAAAATTGCATTTTACTCAAAACAAATCACAATTGTACATAAAAGAATTACATTTGTACCAAACTGAGCTGATTTTGATATTTTTACTTTCTGTACAATCATACAACTCCGACACAATAAAGACAAATGAAATAAAATTTAGGCATTGATAAGGATACAATTGCCACAAAAACCAAACTATGACCTCATGAAGTACTTTTTAATCTTCAGTTGCCACCTTGAGCATTTCCTATGACTTTACTTGGAATTGCATTCCAACACATTCCACAACCAGAGCATCTTCCACAATGATCGGTTGAAAACAATGATAAATTGAGCCTCACATTAATGAAAAGGAAAGTCAGACAATCGCACATAAGGAAGAAATACAAACCATAGTAGGAAGAACCTTAGGAAATACCTACAAACTTACTCTTAAACTTAAAATCATGACAACATTTTCTAAAATGAAGCCCTCTTAAAAAAAAATGGGATGTGCTTAAGTATTACCTCACATACAGCTTGTGCACAATAATAAACTATCAAGAAACAACTTTGTGAGAAAGTAATCTTTATCTTAATAATGCAGGGACCACTGAGTAGGGACAGCAGAGTGCAAAGCCACCGTTATGCACCTGACAGATTATCACTTTTGCTAACTTTCTCCTTGCTCACATAGTTCTTTGCAAAAGTTGCATTTATCTTTCCCCCTCCCCCCTCCTTCTATCTTACCTCTCCTTACCTCTCCTACTACTTTGGAATCCATGACACCTGCATTGTATGTCCAAACATGAACATATTGAATCAAATAAGATGTTTAGAAACGTGTCATCATTTTCTTATCTGCCTCTTTTTTGTGATAATTTCTACACCTTACCGATGAAAAGCAACTTTATTTCACCTGTAATGTAAAACAGCAGTTGCTAATGCCAGGCATATTATTCGGGGTCCCTAAAATATAAATTGAATGAATGCTTGTCTCACACAAGTGAAAATCTTTCTAACTTAAATTGACCAACAAATTCAGAGCTTTTTATTCTATCAGCACTTCTAGTTTTGTATAGACAAATAAACATGAATGTTTTATTGTGCTATACACATAAACATGTCTCTATGATACTAATGACGTTGAATGCAAGATTAAATAACTTCAAGTAGAAATTGCACAAGGTTGCTAAAAACACCAAGACCTCACTGTTCAGCTAAATGTTCCTCTTTGATGTAAGATCAAAAAAGGAAATTATCATGTTAACGCATACAGAAATATACAATTCAACATTTCTAATTGGTCTAAATATTTGCACAAATACTGACATGCCAATCAATAACCACCGCAGAATTGACGGTTCTCGTTATTATCAGAAATAACGGTGATGTGTTAAACAATTTTCTTGAGGCGGGATTCCCTCTTTAACATTCAACAATTTTGTTACTGGCTTGAATCAGAATTATTCCCCTAATTCATTTAGTATCACAATTCAAAACTGGAACCATTCTCTTTCATTTTTGGTGCAAAAGGGGAGAAATTAAAACAAGTAAATATAACAGTAAATCTACACCTAAAAATGAACCACACATGGAAATTCCTTCCAAGGTCAATTTTATTATGTAAAGGGACAAACATAAGAACTTTTCTAAAATGCCATTTCTGACATTAAAAATTTCAAAAATCATACTCAATAAGGTATTTTGGCAAGTATTCAGCCGTAATATTATCTAACTTATGACATTGATGTTGTAAAATTTAGAAATGGGTCCAACAAAAAAAAAAACATACTGTTGTCTTTGCTGAATGTGTAACATAAAGTACATTGACCTGGGACTGCTGATGGGTCTAACCATGTTAATCACATACATACACTTTTCACATCTCTTCAAGATGGTGATGAAAAAATATGGTGCTGAGATTTTCCAAAATATATTCAGCCAAATGTCTTCTGATTTACCAAGGTGTAGGAAAGTGATGACAAACAACACAAGAATCAAAAGCGATTGGTCTTTCTATAGGTCATGATTGAATGCAAATCAAATGTTTCAGAAAAGCCTCTTTTCATACCTGAAACAAACAGATGAAAAAAGACTATTGTAAATCAATTAATCAATGGCATTATATACACTTATCATATATGGACATTAGGCATTAATTGAGAAACTTCCTAGGTCATATTCTTCCAATGGCAGATGATAAACCTACTGAACTGCATGCCTTCTACTACCCACCCCAAGCATAGTCGACATAGACCAGGCACCTCCTATCTGAGCGATATCCAACACTTACTGGAAGATGATGGCCAACTATCCCAAGCCAGATAGCCAACCTTGCTAATGATATGAAGAGCTGGAGGAAGTTTAGTTGCCTGTGTTACAGCCGCCGACCGACCGACGATGATGATGATTTCAGAATACCAAAATCATTGATGTAGAAAATTTACTCTTAAGGTGATTCATAAACAGACAGTTACTGCTTATATGCTCCTCGAAACCTTTTAAGTCAAAAGACAAAATGCCTAATTCCAAATGTCATTCTATTTATTAGAACATAAACAAGAGAACAATATGTAAGCGCCCAGTCTAATGGGTGTTAGGTTTTGTACGTTGGCTTGGACATGATCAATAGTGAGGTGTCTTGGGGAGCTCAAGCAATAACTTCAACAAGCTGGCGAGCGAAAAGTGACTGCATATTTTTTTTTTGCGTGTTAAGAATATTCAAACTCAATTTTCATGCTTATGATAGTACTGAAAATCTTTCGATACAAATGTTCAAATTAATCATAATTATTTCTTAAAAATACTTAAGTTAATTTTCAGAGACATGAGTATCAAAAATTAGACCTTTGTTATTTCAAAATTCCCTTGACTTAGTAAAATGTAGTGCTGTCACGACATGGCTCTATTACGTATCGATTATTGTGGAGAAAAATATAAGCAATATATCTTATGTAGTGAAACTTTTCAAGAAAACTGGCTCATGACATAAATTGTTAATATCACTAACATTATATGATCATGGAGTTAACAATGTACTCCATGATATGATAAACGCAAGAAAAAATTATTTGCAGATCTAGCAGATGACATGATCGCGTGACTATTACGTTCATCATGCATGCATCACGCACGTGTTTGGTAATTCAGCCAAGGTCACGTGACCATGAAACATTGAAATGAGAGCCCAAGTGGCATATTCTGGACCAATTTTTAATTCTTTTTGGCCAACTTACATCGGAGCGTGCCAGTGTGTGGTGACGGGCACGATTTTTAATTACTTCTTTATATGTTTCACGATTATTTTGCATGTTTTTAATGGCCTTAAACTTGACTTTTAAATTTAGTACCATAATGTTAAAATTGTAACCCCTGTATGAAGTAGCCTAGCCTAGTTGCATGAAATTTTTTTAGTTGAGTATTAGTTTTTGGTTTCGCGATATGTCGCTAGGCATATTTCATGTCGTGGGAAAAGAGATATCTTGATAATCTTTATGTCATGACAGCACTAGTAGAATGATTGAGTGCTCCTTTATTTTTAGGAAAGCTCTGAAGACTTTAGTGAGGACTTGAATGTGCTACTTTACAGAGAGCCAATGGAAATTTATGACTTCAGATAAAATGGAGTCAAATTTATGAAAAAAATCTTATATTAAAAAAGGACTTCAAAAGAAACAAAATGGTAAAGAAAGCATTCAAAAATCTTATTCCATTAAGGATATATTTAAGTTAAAAGATCTGTCTTATCTGTGTAGAAATGACTGGCGTAGTAAGTCCTCACATTGTTAACAATTATTAATATGTATTTTAAAGAAAGTTTGTTAGAATTCTTTTACTATTTAAATAATCATTTTACCTCAAACTTTCTTCAAGTGGTATATTATAAATATCCTTACTAGATTCAATTTTACATACTTTTTTGACATATTCTGTGGTTTTTAAGCCGCAAAATCACACAACAAAATTACAAATTTTGAGGAAACTGAGGCTATGACATCACAACTAGTCTGATTTCAGTCGTTTCTACACAAAAGATACCAAACTTTAAACGTAGACATCTCCTTAACGGAATAAGATTTTGAATGCTTTCTTCAGTTTTGTTTCTTTTAAAGTCCTCTTTAATATAAGATAGACTTGCTTGACCCCTGAACTAATAATCCTCAAAGTATTCAAAATCAACTGAAAAAAACTTGCAGACACCCCTTTCCTATACCAATAACCAGCAGGTGTTTATCTAGTCCTGCTACATTTAATCTTTGATAAATCCTTTCACAAAGAGAGCATTCTTATCAAAATTAAACAATGTTATACCCATCATGTGGTTAAATCACTGAAATGACAAAAAAATTTCATTCCATTTTAAAAGATATCGAGACATGGTAAGACTGTTTGGTTGTTGAAATTGGCTCAAAGTCATATCAAATCAAGTGTACTTACGAATGAAGGCCGTGAACATTGCCTTCCATTTGGGCAGCTGGTGAACGCTTTTCAAATCGTAATTCGCCGTTCTGCTTCATTTCTCTGTGAAAAAGAGGGGGCAATGCGATAAAAATCCACCCAGTTTCTCTTCAAACAAACAAGAGCATCATTCATTCAGAATATGAGGAGAATCTTGTCACCATTACTAACACAAGCCTCAGATTTTATCTAACCAAAGTTGGTTGGTGTGGTTTAATGGCTAGTGATTGTCAAATTGTGCAAGGAAGATCAGATTATGTCAGAGGTTTCGAGGAGGTGAGCAAGTTATACAAAAACCTTTGCGCTGATTATTTAAGAAATACAAAATGAAAAGATGATGTTCAAGGTTTGCATTACAACACAGAGACTATGGCATGGGTGCAGCCAGGGAGAGAGGGTCGACAGGCAAAAAGGTCCATAAATTTTGCTAAAAGGTCCATAAATTTTGCTAAAAGGTCCATAAATTTTGCTAAAAGGTCCATAAATTTTGCTTAAAGGTCTATAAATTTTGCTAAAAGGTCCATAAATTTTGCTTAAAGGTTCATACATTTTGCTTAAAGGTTCATAAATTTTGCTATTAGGTCCATAAATTTTGCTTAAAGCTTCATACATTTTGCTTAAAGGTTCATAAATTTGTTCAAAGTTCCATAATTTTTGCTAAAAAGTATTCAATTCATCAGACTTGACCATGACATTATTACAGATTGGTAAGAAACTTAAATTTACTCTTAAATCTGAAAAGTAACTTGTCATAAATATATATAATGGAAAAACAGGTTCATGCATGTAGCAGTTGTCTTTCAATTGTACTTTTAAACTCTCTTCATCATGTGTTGAGGTATTTGAAGCCTTTGCATTTTGCTGGTCATTATTTCTTTACTTAAAAATAACTTGTGAAAAATTGAAAGCGAGACATATTTAACAGGGATTGGGATGGACACTGCAGAGCAGAGCAGTAAATATAAAACGTAAAACATAATCAACTATCCTATCACTAGATTAAATAATTACGTGACATGTGTAGAAGTTCCTAAAAATCACATCATTCCAATTCCCTGTACATATCTACATACGGCCTATTGTACATAACATTCCCAACTAGCAGACGACGTGATTGTACTACTATTACATTGTATATTTCATCACACATGCACAATTTGTTTCGACGAATGCAACGATAAACAATAAAGAAATGATTTTCAAGTGAGACAGCAATACACACTGTGCTAAGTCAGTAGTGTGGGCTATGTGTCTCCAATTCCAAAGAAAAGCTTCGCACATATTCCACCACAAAGGTAGATTTTGGTGATATCTGGGAATAGTCTTAGAAACGTCCTCCCATGTCTCTATTGTTTTTACTTTAAATAGTTTATTCCGCACAATTTCTCATTCTTCTTTCATCTGAGTGATCAAAAATAATCATTCCATTATTGAACGTACGATACATAATTTATATGTATAACAGGTACAATACATGCACTGTCTAAACGGGTAAAAAAAAGCTGTTATGAGCTTGAATGCATTTCACAAAAATCATAATGATATATTTAAGTTTTTGTTTAAATAAATTATTTCAAACAAGCTTTTTCTTTTTCTCTATTGTTTTAATTTATGTCTTCAGAAAAAACATATTTTTTGTTTATTGAGAATGTGTATTACCCATTTTTCCATACACAGTTAACTATTATGTTGAAAGAAATTGCTTTATTGTATACAATCTGCAGTATCCGTTTTAG
Organism: Chiridota heheva; assembly: GCA_020152595.1. Taxonomy (NCBI): domain Eukaryota; kingdom Metazoa; phylum Echinodermata; class Holothuroidea; order Apodida; family Chiridotidae; genus Chiridota; species Chiridota heheva. The sequence goes on along the minus strand of JAIGNY010001701.1, from coordinate 572,095 downwards.
TACTTCATTGTGGAAAAACAACACTCACTTTTTCATGTTTTTATGTACATGTTTGTGGCATTTGAGTTGAATCCTAACTGTGCTAAGTGTCGATGAACATTTTAAGAAATACCGTAACAATATATCTTTTAAAAAGTTATTATTTCGAAGAATAAAATTCCAATATGTTTGCCCAAATTGATATACTTGATTAAATATTGAGTGCTGTGAAACATTTAAGGTAAATTAATGGTACTGTCGTTTTATGATTTCTGTATTGTTTTTGTTTTGTTTAATGTGCTAATTGAAAAAAAAACTTTTCAGTAGGCATGGCTGTTATAGTCGCAAGGGCAAGTTGGCCGCAACTGGGTTGAAAAAAAATAAATAATAATATTGAGTCAATAGTATTTTCAATGGGTCGGTCAGTTTACTCCAAACCAACAATTTTTTAAGAATGGCCTTAATTCTGGCCTTTTCTCCAAAGCTTGATAGAGAATAAAACAAAATAAAAAAAATGTTTTCTGATAACTTTCAGATCACATAATTTTTTAATAAATCTTAATAACAATTTTTATTCAGCATATTTTACCAACCCCCTTGACTGCAAAAAAACAGACCAGACCCTGAACTTGCCACCCACCAATCCCTTTTAAAATTTGAAATTTTCTTGACTTGATTACACTGAGGTTTTTTTTTTTTTTTTTGTTTGTTTGTTGTGTTTGTGGCTTTTTGCCCATGGGACAATCTACCAACAACCCTGCACTAGAAAGACTGGGTGGGTGTGAACAATGTCATCCTGGTCAAAATTCTTCCAAACTCAAACTCATGATAGGAGGAGTGAAAACTTACTGCAATGTTGAAAGACTCCTTGCACCAATGTCTTGGGCACCATGTTGGATACCAGCTATGAGGTATGGCACAAACTTATGGATAGTCCCTTTATCAATGATGGAACCTGATACACCCTGGGCTACCTTCAATTTATCACTCTCACTGTAGAAGAATAACATGTAATTAAAAAAAAACATTAAAATTTGTACTTCGTTACATGCTGATTTGAATTCATCATAAATAATGCACTTTTATCTCTTTAGGAGAAAGCAGAAAAGGCTTTTTTAGGCTCCAGGCATACCACTAATTTAAAAACCAAATTCAATTTTGAAATAGTTAAAAATACTTCTTCTAAATTATCATACAATTGTTTTCACAAATGTTTTTTTTTCTAATGTCAACTGTAAAAACATAACTTATGTCTTGCTCTAGCAATGTTATCCTGAAATAGTTTAAAAAAAGTGAGGTTCTTAACTCAAAGTAATAGCTTCTGCAAGCATTAAAAGACCTTATTAAATCTGAATTGATAATTTAATAAAGGACCAGTTGTATACTGGGGAATCTCATTGACAAATCAACTACTAGGGGAAATCTTACTGACCAATGAACTACTCAATGAAATCTCATTGACCAAAGAACTCCTGGGGGAATCTCATGGACCAATCAACTACTGAAGAATATCATTGACCAATCAAATACTGTGGAAATCTCATTGACCAATCAACTACTGGTGGAATTTTATTGACCAATCAACTACTGTGGGAATCTCATTGATCAATCAACTACTGGGGGAATCTCATTGACCAATCAACTACTATGGGAATCTCATTTACCAATCAACTATTGTGGGAATCTCATTGACCAATCAACTACCGGAGGAATCTCATTGACCAATCAATTACTGGGTATCCCATTGAACATCAACCACTGAGGGAATCTCATTGACCAATCAACTTCTGGGGAATCTCATTGACCAATCAACTACTGGGAGGAGTCTCATTTACCAATCAACTACTGTGGGAATCTCATTGACCAATCAACTACTGGGGAATCTCATTGACCAATCAACTACTGTGGGAATTTCATTGACCAATCAACTACTGGGGGAATCTCATTGACCAATCAACTACTGACTACTGGGAGGAATCTCATTGACCAATCAACTACTGGGAATCTCATTGACCAATCAACTACTAGGGAATCTCATTGACCAATCAACTACTGGGAGAATCTCATTGACCAATCATCTACTGGGGGAATCACATTGACCAATCAACTACTGTGGGATTCTCGACCAATCAACTGGGGAATCAATTGACCAATCAACTTGACTATGTGAATATTGACCAATCAACTAAGAAATTGACCAATCAACTATAGAATCTCATTGATCAATCATTGCTTTCAAATGCACTAATCATAAATGTGGGATTCTTGAAGGACCTTTACGGTATGTGATATGCATAAAGACACTAATTAAGTATGGGATTGCATGAAGGACATTGCTTTTAAATGCTCTAATCCTAAATGTGTGATGCATGAAGGACCTACCCTCGTGTATTGCATGAAGGACTTACTCTCGTGCAATGCATGAAGGACCGACACTTGTGCGATGCATGAAGGACCTACACTCGTGCAATGCATGAGGGACCTACACTTGTGTGATGCATGAAGGACCTACACTTGTGAGATGCATGAGGGACCTACACTCTTGTGATGCATGAAGGACCTACACTTGTGTGATGCATGAAGGACCTACACTTGTGTATTGCATGAAGGACCTACACTCGTGTGATGCATGAAGGACCTACACTTGTGAGATGCATGAGGGACCTACACTGGTGCAATGTATGAGGGACCTACACTCGTGTGATGCATGAGGGACCTAAACTTGTGTGATGCATGAAGGACCTACACTCGTGTGATGCATGAAGGACCTACACTCATGCATTTTCTTAAAATATTTTTCTCCAGCAACTGCAGCTGATTGATTCTTGAGAAAAATTCCCCAGCAGTTGATTGGTTGGCGTTTTGATTTGGTTAAAATTGGTTTGAAACATTCTATACATTCCTCTGAAGAAAAAGAAAAAAAAGTGATGTGCTGCATCCCTTGGCATACCTGAAATATCTACTTGCGCTGCTTCTGTTTGCTTCCATGGCATCCAGCGATCCCATCCCTCTGTACTTTTTCAGCCGCACACCATCAGAAAAGAAATACTCCCCAGGAGCCTCAGTTGTTCCAGCTAAAAGGCTCCCCATCATAACTAGAAGCATAATACAGAATAAGACACTAAATTAAAATTTCAGTTCAGATAAGACATAGTAATCTGAGCTTAAATTAAAAAATATCTATAATAGTAAATTCTTAAAAATTGATAATTTTACAGCATTTTTAATCTTAGATTCTTATCATAAAAATTATGCAAACTTTAATGTAATTTTGTGATATTACAACAAGAAAACCTATGAATTTCCTTCTGCTTAACCAATTGTTTTTTAATCTTCACCGTCATTCTTTGAAAGGGAGCAGTTGAATATGCCAAGAGATTGTGAATTTCCATCATACCCTCTATCAAAATATAGCAGAAGAAAAATCTACTGATTTTCAGTGACTGAAATTTAGGACAGAAATGAAAAGAAGTACAAATTTTTTGAGCTGTCCTCTCTTTTATACAACACAACCTTTGATTGATCATAACTCAGAAAATACAGGTTTAAATAAACTAGCTGGATATGATTCAAGGTCTTTCTGGTGAATATAAAACCTCTACATGTCCATATACCTGTAACTTGTAAGAAAGTAAGTGATGTAATTCTGTCAACTTCTATCTCAAAAGTGGTTTCTGAAACATTTGATTTTGCAAGAAGATAAGATTAAAGGAGACATAAAGTTTGACATAATCCTTATTTCATATGATAAAATTAAAAATAACAATTTTTAGACCAACTTGCATACCCCCTTAAGCAATCTAACACAATTTGTATAATTATTTAAAACTTTAATTCTACTACTAAATAGTACTATGGGATTTGCCATTTTGATTTTAAAACATTCAGATTATGTCATCAGCCCAGCAGGATATTGGAATGCTTTGTATTTCTTTATAATCTACCTCAAGATTTCTAGGTTATGAGAACCAGATTTTTTCATGTAAGGATCAAGGAATTTTTTGTGTACACATAAAATTAACAAAACATTCTGTTTAAACTTTGGTGTCACATCATTTTGGAATAAAAACTTTAATCACATTTATAAAGAAATACATTAAATTCCTTATTGGGGAAATTGTCATCATGCATAATATTTCAATACAGAATTGAACAAAATGGCAGCCTGCATGTCTTAACTTTTAAACATGAATAACTTGAGATAGAAATAAGATTTTGACTTGCTGTTTTTGGTAGTTGGTTTAAGATTTGTTTCCTCTATCATATGAAATAATAATTGTATTAGACTTTATGTCTCCTTTAATAAAAGATAATTCTGAACTCAAGGTTGAAAAAATAGTTGGAAAACCAAATGGAATTGTTAGGGATATTCATGAGAAGATAATCCTTAACTCTATTTAATTCATAGGTTGCTGCTCTTGAAAATAAGCACCAATTTGGTGTCATTTGTGTCGAGTGGTTTGATTTCCAGCCAAGCAGCTGTGTTGTGTTTTTCTATTTGTCTTCAACAATACAAGCCTAAAAAACAATTAAATGTTGCAGAAGTATACTGATATGTACTAGCCTACAAGACACAGCATTTTAACTTCCTAGCAGAGCAGCTGTTTTGTGTCTTG